>MU004568.1:0-35575 GCA_010405375.1 Lophiostoma macrostomum CBS 122681
ACCCTTTATTATCTTTACTAGCTAGTACTACCTCTTTACCTAGTACTAAGAGGATATACTATATAATTAGTATATTATACTAAGTAAAAATAGCTAGACTATAAATAAGCTAGAAGTTATCTAGCTAGAGCACTTTATTAAGTATATAAAGGATTATTAAGTAGGTATATAGTAGCTACTAGTAATTAATAGCTATAAGAGCTATAACTCGCTTAAATTCTAGAAGCTCTATAAGGAGAACAAGATCTATACTCTCTATATACTATCGCATTTATTATATCTTCTATAGCCGCTTAATATTAGCTACTTCTCGCCTTTAAAGTGCGCGTATAGGTATTAGGTTAGTAGCCTAATCCGCGATCATATTAACCATATCACGAAGCTTAAGTTCCTGCCAGCCTTCTACGCTGCTTATAATTAGTTAATTATAAAGGAGAATATCTACTTAAGCTTCTAAGGCGCTAGCCTAGTCCTATATAGTCTAGAGGCAGTGCTATTAAAGCTTAATATAAAGCTTTATACACTAATACTACCTGCGCTAGAGGTTACCCTATAGGAAGCTAAAACACCAAGCAACGCGCGTAAGCTAGAGGCTTAGTTAACGTTAATTCGCGATCGGATTCAAAGGCATAAGAGCTTGTCGCCTGCTTCTATCCTTGCGGCTGTTAACTAGCTTAAAAAAGGCGCTAAGGTAATACTTCATTCAGCAGCATTAATGCGTAATTAAATCGCGAGGCTTAAGAGAGTAAATAAGGCTGCTATAACACGTAGGCAGCGTAAAAGAAAGCAAATTTAGAAGCAGGGCACCCTATTAAAAGCAGAGGGAGAGGAAATTATTACTTAAAAGGACGTTAAGCAGCAGCTAGAAGGTAAAACGCGTCAAGGCAAGGCGCGATTAGGTGCAAGCTAGCAGGCTTTAGCGTGCTGCAGGCGTTGCAGAGAGACTAGGTATAACTCGCGTACCTGTCGAAAAGATACTACAAGCGCTGCTTAATCTATAGTAGTAACTATCTCTAGTATATCTTATTATATTGTAGAGATATATAGCTTTATACGTCGCAAAAGCTAGCAAGGTGGGCGGCTCGCTTGCCTGGGCGGCTCGCTTGCCAGGTACGTTATGCTAGATGGCTCCCTAGTTACATGAACCATCCACTCAATGAAGGTGTAATTCTCGAACAACTGCCACGGTTGCTCCCGGACGAACAGCCCGTTTCCTAGACAGATACCATCGACAGGAAGTTGATGCAAATTCCCAGTAGGAAACCTCGGAAACAATGAGGCTAAGGATTGGAGAATGAATACCATATGTATATTTCGTGCTGATGTAATGTCCGACCTATTTCGGCAGAAGCGTTCTTGGAGGTTGATTTTTCTCAGACATGGGTGCTCCGTACATTTGGCCGCGGTTGAACCTCCTACTCTGTGATCGGTAGTCTGTCAAGCGTCAAGTTTGGCGCATATGATTGAAAGATACTTGTATCACGATGTCGGCATTCACTTGCCGAGTTCACTCACTGTCTGCATGAACAGGGGGTGATGAACTCCAGAACGCCAAGCCTATCTTGAATAATGAAGGCTGGAGGTTTTGAAACTTTGGGTCCGAATCATGAAATAATGAATACATGCACCACGAGTTATGCTAAGATGACATAGGTTTACGTAATGTAGAACTGGTTGATTGACTGTGACAAGTCGTTCGCTTTGCTCCTACAACCCCATCACTGCTCGAGTTGTTTCGCCGGCATCAAACACAAGGTTTACCGGGCCCCACCCAGTTCTTAGAAAGTCGTGCATTAGTCCTGATCCTGTACCGACCTGGTACCTCACGTTGTTCAACACTTCAAGTTCTGACTTGCCCAGGTGCACATCACGGCACCAACACAGCTGCAACACTTGCAAGCCTTTATTGGATGATCATTAGATGAAACCCGGCTACCACAGTCTGAGCGGGCTGAACATACCTTTCTCGCTTTGTCATTGTTGTCCGTCCCATCAATGCATCCCAACGTTCCATTCCCCTTCGCGAAGCGGTTCTGATTATAGCAAGCGTTGGCATCGATGACGCTTGCGCAGTCATCGGATTGTACAAGCTCTGCAGTGCAAGTCTGGCCCTGGCCGAGAGCCACTGCAGTGAACAGAGATAGGAGTGCTACGGAGAGCTTCATTGTAATATCTCGAGGGGTCAACGTGTATCGAGAGTAGTTTCGCAATTGGGAGGGAGATGCTTCGCCCTGGTTTACGCAATGCGGATATGTAGTCTTCAGGTGCCATGTTCTGGAAGCTTTGAGGCCAGATATATTGGTGCTACACCTCCAGTGTGCAAGGAAATTAAGCGAAAACCGTGGCATAGATTAAGTACATATCGGCACGGTAACTCCGCTCGTCATCCCCTACTATATGCCGATCAAGATCTCGTGCGGGGAAACCATCAAAATGGCAATACCAAGACTAGTAGATTCAAAACCGAGATAGTGATTTGACGTTCGACTGGATACCTGGATTCCCGTACGCGCATTCGCCGCCCCCGATATGAGTCGATATTGGATGCCACGCCTTGGACCTTGGAGTATGCTATTTCGCTAGTGGCTGGTATATGCCGAAGCTACGATTAATTTTGGTTGGGTCAGTACTGGATTTGGGGAGGGCCGGCAAATGTTGGAGAAGTATGCCTGCATATCCCGTACTCGAACGGTGAAGCATAACTACATGTAAAGAACTTCAACCAGCCCTTCGATTCAAGCGTACTATTGTGTCGTATCATCCTTTGCATAGTCCCAAATCAACCTTCCTATTAACATGAAGGGCGACCTTCTCATCGCAGCATCTGCGCTCCTTGCGCCATGTAGCGCCCTCCTTCGCTTTGGCTGTGCACGCCTCACCGTTCAGCGCCTGGATCCTCTGGTCAACCCCGGTGTGAATCCATCACCGCATCTTCACCAAATCATCGGAGGAGTAAGTTTCATAAGAGCTTGTTGATAATGAACTGCGGCTCAACGAAGAGCAGAACTCCTTCAATGTGTCAATGGACCCCAAGTCACACGACCTTGCAGCACTATCCACTTGCACCAGCTGCCAGTTCTCAGAGGATTTCTCCAACTACTGGACAGCTGTACTATTCTTCAAGGCTAAGAATGGCACATATAAGAGAGTGCCCCAGCGTGCTCAGCAGGGCATGGAAGGCACTCAAGGAGGCATGGTCTGTCCACCCACATCCGATTACTACTATAAACTGAATTCAAACCAGGTCGTCTACTACATGACCGACGCTCTCTTCGACACAGCTCAGAAGTCGTCCGTCACTGCATTCAAGCCCGGCTTCCGCATGCTCGTCGGCAATGTGCAATACAACAACCGCGACGAAGCTCGTAACTTCCGCCAGCTGACTTACACGTGCATGCAAAACGAGGGTACCCGTGCCCCTGAGAGTATCGACTTCCCCGACAAGCCCTGTCCATCAGGAATCATGGCCAACCACAGGTTCCCAACGTGCTGGGACGGCGTCAACCTCGACTCACCAAACCACCAAGACCACGTCTCGTATCCCGAGTCCGGCACTTTCGAATCCGGTGGTCCTTGCCCTGCCTCGCATCCCGTTAAGATCCCGCAGCTCTTGCTCGAGACGGTTTGGGATACCAAGGCGTTCAACAACAAGGCTGATTGGCCTGCGGATGGTAGCCAGCCATTCGTGTGGTCCAGTGGAGACAAGACAGGCTTCTCCAGTCATGCTGATTACCTTTTCGGGTGGAAGGACAACTCCCTCCAGAAAGCTATGGATGGACATACCTATGTGTCTGCGCCGTCGCTCAAGACGCAGAACATTGCCGCTCAGAACAAGTGTACGGTGAAGGATATGGTTGGCGAGGACATCGATAGCTGTAAGTTGATTTCCACTTCTACTGGATTCATTGCTGACGTTGGGCGCAGGGCTACCTAAGCTCCCCGGCGATATTGTTGTTTTGTAGGTGATTTTGTTTTCTTCGTGAGTGAAGGCGTCTACTTCGACGATCTATGAATGCAGAGAGCTTTAGCTGCCTTGTCTTAGGTCGCGTAGAAATATCTATGATGATGTGGAGACTTTTACTTGCCACTATTCCTGGTTTCAACGTGCCTCAGTGTGTCTTGCCACCTTGAGAATATTGTCTTGTTTGTACTTTTCGGTGCTGCGTGTACATTCCACGATTGAGAACGTGAGACTCGTTGATATATCCTCTACCTTGCGTTCTAATAGCAACCAAATCACTGTAATTCCCCGTTCCAGTGACCTAATCCAGGTTCTGCCTTTGGCACAACCTCCAATATGCGCCCCTTTCCCTCATCAAGTCATCATGCGTCCCAGACTCTGAAATCCGGCCACCCGCGAGCACATAAATACGATCCGCGTCCCGGATTGTGCTGAGTCTATGAGCGACCGACACCGTCGTTCTTCCCGCACTAGCATCCCTCAAAGCCTTCTTGACCTCCGCCTCATTTTCTGAATCTAGCGAGCTTGTCGCTTCGTCAAGAAGTAATATTGTCGGATTGCGCACCAACGCGCGCGCAATGGCAAGGCGTTGACGCTGACCACCGCTGAAGAACGCGCCCTTGGCACCGCAGTGGGTGTTGTAACCATCGGGTAAGCCTACAATGAAGTCGTGTATATGCGCATCGCGCGCTGCTTGCAGCATAGTTTCATCCGACTCCTTACCATGAGGCACGCCAAGAAGGATATTGTCGCGAATGGTACCGTCGAACAACTGCGTATCCTGTGAGACAAGCGAAACACGGTCGCGGTATTGATCGATATCAGTGTCTGAAAGTGGTGAATTACTGAGTCTGATGTGTCCGTTGCTAGGCTCATAGAAGCGCTCGAGAAGAGAGATAATCGTAGACTTCCCACCTCCGGACGGGCCGACGATGGCAATATGATGTTTGCTAGGTATCTTGATCGATACGTCTTGTAGAACAGGTATGTTGGGCACATTAGGATAGGCGAACGACACACGATCGAGTGTTATAGTGTTACCTAGCTCCGGCTTCTCGGGATCGGTGCGCCTGTTCTCGGTGCCTTTAATTGGTGCTGAGACACTGAAAATGAGGCCACATGCAGAACGCGCATGTACAATACCTAGCAAAATGATTGAGTCATTTACAAACCTGACCGTGTTTCATTGATAGCTTACTGGTTGCGCGGGCGAAGAACTCGCTTGTCGCTTCCGAGCCTGTTACTATCCCGAAGAATACTAAAAGTCCATTACGAGCGTTGCCGAGATTGTCTTGGACAAAAACTCACCTATCCACAAGTGCAATGCACTAATTTGATGTTGCGTAAGTAAAGTGCCACCGTACCAAAAGGAGAATGTGACCCCTATCAACAATAAGTAATAACAACGTCTGGAAGATTGGGGCATTACCTAAGATGTTTCCGCTATGCGAAAAAGCGAACAAAGGCATAGTTATGAAAATATTGCGATGAAACTGCTGCAACGCAGCATTCATTTTTCGTGCCATCATGCTGCATACTTCGGACTCCATAGCAAATGACGAGACTGTTCTGATGTTTCCAATGACCTCTGCAGCATACTGAGCGCTGTCCATGAGTGGGTCTGATAGGGTTTTGCTTCGTTTGGACTGGAACTGAATTCGGAGGAAACCAGCTAGTGCGATGACAGGCACTGCCCCACAGATGGCTACCAGCGCAAACCGCCAGGAGACGATGAGACCCAATGTGGCAACAGAGGTCAAGTTCACCGTCGTCACAGTGAGCGAGCTAAGGATGACGACAAAGCCTTCGAGATGACCGGGATGGGACGAGAGGCAGGAGACCTAGTTCAGCTTTCAAGTCAGCGATCTTATTCCGAAACAATATTGGTATCGCTCAAAAGGGTATCAGCACAACTCAACTCCCCTAAAACATATCAGAATCCTTTCGGGGATGTACTCAAACTTACCAATAATCCAGGTGTATTCGCTGTCTTCTCGAAGAAGGCCATAGGCTGTCGCAACAACCCATTGAAGTATTTCTCGCGGTACCCGCGCGAAGTGATGATGCCACCGATGGTAGAGAAGGTGCCTAGAGCAAGGAAAGAGAAGAGAGAGACGATTGCAAGAACGAAGAACATTAAAGACCAAAAATCGATCGATCGAACCATATCCAAAGGAGTTTTTTGGAAAGACACTACCTCGTGGCCAAATAGAAAGGCTTGTGACGGGTAGATAGCGCCGGTGACGAAACATGCGCCGAGATTGGCCGCACAAACGTACTGCAACTTTCGGCTTTCTGAAATTATGTACCGAATGGATTTAAGCAACGACATCGAATGGTCCTGCGTCATGTCAATGGTGTCGCTCTCACTCCCAATGCAGATCGGAGAGTCTAGTCTTCCAATCCTCTCATCCCCAGCGTCTTCCAAATCTATAGTCGATACGGATCCAGCCGTACTATGATTTGATCGCCGGAACCGATCAACACGTTCCCCTGGTACGAGAGCTTGGGCCATCCAGGTCTTGACATAAGTGTCACTTGTTCGTAGCAAAGTCTCGTGTGACCCTTCTTCTACCACGGAACCCTCCCTCATCAGTACGATTCGATCTGCATGCTTGATCGTCGCGAGCTTGTGAGCAATAATAATGCTAGTCCTTCCCTGCGAGACCCTGTTAATGGCTGCTTGAACGAGACGCTCCGAGTCCGCATCTAGCGCTGATGTCGCTTCGTCAAAAACAAGTATCGCAGGATTCGATATCATGGCCCGTGCAATAGCAATTCTTTGGCGTTGACCCCCACTGACAAGACTGCCGCGATTTCCAACGACTGTATCGTACCCTTGGGGTAGCTGAGAGATGAATTCGTGTGCCTGAATGTCCTTACATACTTTCGTGGCCAATCGACGTTTTTCCCTATCTGATAGCTCGTTGTAAGGGCTTCCAATGAGCCCGTGAAGAATGTTGTTCAAGACAGAGTCGTTGAACAAAACCGCGTCCTAGTAAATGAATCAGCATGTGAGTTCGATTGAAAGCGCCACGCATACCTGTTGCACAACTCTGATGCTGCTTCGCAGGGCTTTCACATTATACTGTGAGATTGACTCTCCATGCACTCGAATGCTACCTGCAGATGGATCGTAGAATCGTTGGAGCAGTGCTACAATCGAACTCTTACCACACCCTGAAGGGCCGATGATTGCAGTTACTTTGCCGGCTCCGAATGAGATATTGAGCTTATTGAGTGCTTTTATGGTTGGGCGACTTGGATACGCAAGATTAACATTGCGGAATTCGATTCGTGAATACATTGGGATAAACTTATTGCCTGACTGCGAGAAAGGATCCAATCTTGGGGGACGGTTGATTACGGACTTCAGTGTGGAGTGAGCAGCTCTAGCCTTGGAGACAAGGCTGTAAAGAGGCAACAACTGGATCAAGGCGTTGATTCCAGTATTCAACGATATGAGCACACTTCGTGCGAACGTTCTATCAGCATGATGTTCAGGAGAGGTTGTTATCTAACTTACATGACAATTGTACCACCACTTTCTATTCGTCCTTTCTTAAGAAGCCACGTACCATACCAGAATGCTAAAGCATAAGCACTAAGGACAGTCAAGTACGTAACTGCGAGGTGACATGCAGCCACGGGACTTTTTCGGAGCGCGACAGCCTGTGCTTTGTCTAGAATGCGTGTATACCGGAGGTCAAACTTCGACAGTGCACGGAGAGCGATAAGAGTGGGTATGCCACTAAAACACTCCTCGGCTAATGCTGTCGCTTCGTTTTCGATTATTTGCGAGCGTCGTTCTAATCTAGCCGTGATGGTAGTGGCAACCACATCTTTGAAGACCAGAATCACGATGACAAAAACCAGGGCAATTGCGAGACGCCAGCTCCAGTAGAAAGAGATCCCCATTGCCGTTACGACAGTCGAGGCTGCTTGTAGAACTGTTCCTAGTTTCTCGGCCATTGCATCCTCGATAACGCTAGCATTCGCGGACAGATCGGTTGCGGCATTCGAGGAAGAGACGTGCTCGATATCCTGGGAGACGACTGCTTTGAGATACAGCGCCAGTAGCCTCATGGTATAGCGCATCGCCGCGATGGAGAACAAGATGCCATATGTGCACACCAGAAACCATTGGCCCACGAAAATGAAGAAGAGGTAGAGAACCCTGGCATTGATCTCGTGCTTGAGATGAGAGAGTTGCGCTTTGTCTGTGGTGTTGTAGAGATTGACCAGGTTTCCGAAAAGAATGGCAGTCAGAGGTCGTGCCGTTCCAGCGCCCACTGCTGCGAAGGCCCCTAGTATCTGTAGAGTGAGCGTGAGACCGGGAGAATGCATGGCGCGCTTCCATTGTGACTCTCTTGGAGGTGCCAATTCTGTGAACTCTTCTTCATCTTCAGCCACAGAGGGATAGAGTCCATATTCAAGGTCCATTGTGGTCATGGTGGCTTAGAAAGGGAACAAGCACGTGTCAAAGCGGGTGGTAAGGACTCCGTGCCGTGGTAGCCTCAGAGGGAATGAACGTGTGAAGAAGAAGGTGGACCTTAACTGAAATAAGACATTGCATTACCTGGATTGCGGCGCAGCTCACAGATGGGTGGGGCATTCTGTGCAGTGGTACACAAGACCGGTAGGCGCAATGCGGTCGTCCTGGGTGTGCATAACAAGAACCTACAGTCCGGCTAATGGCGACTCTGCAGGAAACCTCGCCTCTTGGATACAAAGCACATTGACACCACATGGGTCACATCCATGCATCATGTCTTGTTCCAAATTGTCGCGGAGTCGCTAGATGTGGATGAAACTACCGATACACAACTCACGAATGTCAAGCAACTTGAACATCGCATGTCTGTGCAACTATTCCGCTTCGCGTTGGCTGTCCAGGTGGCTAGGGATGTATCTTTGGGGGCTGACAAGTAGGCGTTATGAAGATGACCCACCATGGGACCCCCAATCAGAATTCGTTTACGGCTTCTTATGTCTCGAATAGTCCGACCAACGACATCGTCGCTGTATGCATAGAGCGAAGCTTCTACATCATGTGCTGGTGACTCGGCCGCAGGTATTGGATCACTAGTGTCCACCATGCACCTGCATAGAGCCAAATTTGCTTGATGGAAACAAAAGTCTCAGCCTAGACACTAATTTAATGGCTACCACGAGAAAAAGGAATTGCATAGCTAGGGTATACTGCTCGATCGACATTATCTCGTCTATCTTCGGGTGGCTTTTATTTACGGGGCCGTGAGGGCGACTTCCTCCATCAAATGGAAGGCAACCGCCTGCGGTCTGGGTTAGCCCCAAGGCTGCGTCGATAAGTCGACTCTAGCGCAAAAGCAATCCGGGAGACGATCTACCCGTTGTACCACACGGAGCGTCATGCTATGTGCCCGGAACGTCAATCGGACTGGCACGCCTATCAAGACCACTGTGCGGACATCCTGCGACAGAAACTCATCTGTAATGCGGACTCTACCCTCATCAAGTACAACCGGGTAAGTTACCACTACATATGTAGCCGCCTTCATATTTCAATGTGTAGCACCAATGCCGCCGTCCATCGGGTCTGTTGGAAGTTGCGGCACAGCAGAGAGTGGATGGGGGCGGATTCGCGAATGGCTGGATGCAACCTCCGTTTGACTCGAATACGGATGCATAATTTGCTTGGTACCATTCTTGGGTGGCGTTCGGAGATTTTGGCGAATCGTCGTTGGGGGTTAATATATTCTCGATGGTTACCTGGTGCTTCGCCCCCAACGTGCATACATTTAGCTCCTGTTGAGCTTCTAACGTTCTCTTACTCTCGCAACAGGTAATCAAGATTCGGTGTCCGAGTCCTTGATAGGGTGTCACGTCAATTTTGCGTTCGATGATGGACGACTCTCGATGGACCAGACAAAGCTCGTGGAGACCTTGTCAAAGTTGGTTCGTTATATTGCCCGCTCCCGACACCGTGGGCTTGGGTCACCGCTAGCAGCCGTTGTGGAAACCTCGCTTTACAAAAGAGGTAGGTAGACATGCGAAATCGAGCACTGCGCCACATCAATTGTATCCACACAACAGATGCCGAAGAGTCTGGCATGAAATGTGCTCCGTCCTGAGGCCAGCTCGTGTTCAGCGCAATGAGCTGAAATTTCAGGCCAAAACTCATGCCGTCATCTACAGGACTAAGCCCCACATCGCACCGTTGGCCGTTCACTCCTTATCTTGTTTATCGCAGCAACCTACCTTGTCTTCATTGATGGAAATCGGACAATATGTGTCCTGCCACTGGTTTTCGACGATTTGATCATAATCGCCAGATAGAGCGACCAACACATGCATTTGATCTGCCAGTAATCACATTCTACGAGCTCGAACAATGCGGGTAGATGTACTGAGAGAGTATTCATGCATTCAATGCTACCGAGCATATTGTACCATAATTGCAAGACCCTTCATCTCTACATCGCTGTCGTCCATGTCCCATGGCCAGCCCAATAACATGACAAAGACAAAATCGAAACTCCAAAGCCAAACACCAGATTGCAGTCGAATGAATACAGGCAAGGTACCAGAGAGGATGATCTGTTTCCTCCAGCCACCCAGATCATCTATTCCTTACACTCTTAGCCATTCGACCTACATCCCTTCAAATATTGATCCTGCTCTCTTCCATCTCTTAAGCTATCCAACACCATGTATTCAGATCCTCCAACCCTATATCTTCACCATCCTACTCTCTGATCATATCTCTTGATGACAATCCACCTCCTTCTTTTGAACCACATCTCCCCGACCCTTATGTCCAAGCCCCAAACCTATCCGCCAAGTCATCCATCGCCGGGTCCTCAGGAACATTAGGAGCATACTTGCCCCTGTCCATCAGCTCTTTCTTGTATCGCTGTCCCGCCTCGCCGGGGAGAGTGCCAAACCACCACTCGCCATCGTACGGGTTGACCTCAATGTCCCAGTCAAATCCATACAGGTCACGGCGCGACTGGGTCGTCTTGTATTGCAGGAAGCAGTGCATCGTGGTGTTGCGGCAGAGCGCTGTGGGTCCGGTGCGGCCTAGCTTTCGCATGTTCTGCATGGCTTTGCGTGTGTTCGCGTGGGTTGAGCGAGGTGCGCGTGTGCGTGTATCGGTAGACTTGGGGGTCTTTGGAGTGTTAGTCAGGTTGAGGCAGTGTGGAACAGACGGAGAGGAGTTACCTTCTTGGCCTTGCGCGAACGCGTCGCCTTCTCGCTGTCGTCGACTGATGGCGCGCGGCTCGAAGCCGACGTATCATCTGCGCCTGGCTTGTAGCCATCGGCAGAGTCTCCGTCACTGGAAGAGCGCTGGGTATCGGAGTGGACGTCTACGTAGTGTCAGTATTTGTCGGATATAAGAGATCAGTGGATGATGGCTTGTCTGTACCATCTGTGTCCTTCTCGTCCCGTTCAACAATGGACTTGAGGGCCTTGTGGCGCCGAGTGGTCTTGCCATCAGACACCTTCGTAGACTCCTCTTTGTGGCCAGACTCGTCCTCAGACGTGCGCGATGATGAGCGATTGCTGCCTTGCGAGGATTCTTCTCCAGAAGGAGATGAACCTTCCTCGCCGCTCTCGCTGTCACTATCGTACATCTGCTCTCCGGCTTCCTGCCGCCGCAGACCTTCTGCCAGCTTGTCCTCGGTCTCCTTCTTCTGTGTCGCAACCGCCTTCTTTTTCGCGGGCTTGTTCTTCTTGGTCTCTAGGCCCTTGAGAAACGCCTCCATCTTCTTGACCTGAGCCTTGGTCGCCAGCGGTCCATCAGCCACCTTGACTTCAGCGTCCGACTTGCCAACCCACCAGTGCGGATCCAGGCCGACGTTGGTGGAGAAGGCGGGCGGGACAGGTCGAATGCCGATCTCGTAGCAGTTCTTCTCGTGTGTGTGCCAGATCAGAACCGCGAGCTTGTCGTCAACGGCACCTTGGAGGAGCATATCTGCGATCGGGGCGGTGGAGATCGTGACCTCGAAGCGGCCTACCGTGAGAGGTGGCTTGCCAGCCTTGTGGCACTCACTGGAGTAGTCGATGGCGTCTGTGATCCGATTCATCTGGAAGTTATCGATGATCGGCTCGACTTGTGGCGTAGCCTGATCCGCGGCGGGCTTGGAAATTGTGCCATCCTTTTCTTGATGGTTGTTTTTGCCGTCGTTGCGACGGGCGACATCACCTTCGCTGGACTCCTTACCAGAGGATGTTGTCGACTCCAGATCAGAATCGTCCCAGTATCCATGCCGGTCAGCCACCTTCGACTTGGAATCAGCGGCCTTTGGAGCGGTCTTTGCGCCAGATGACAGAGCGAGACCCTCTTCGTCGCTACCGTCGCTAGACGCCAAAGCATCTGGATCCTGTTCCTGTGCATCCTTGATAGAGCGAAGAACCTTGAGTTCCTGCTTGCTCAATGGAGCTGCAGTGGATGGCTTCGTCTTGCCGGCTTTCGATTTCTGCTGTCCAGTGTCGTCATCTTCGCTCTCGACAACACGAGTGCGCTTTGATGCCCGTGAGGGGCCAGACTTCTTGCCGGCGTTGTTCTTGAACTTGACCGCGGGCTCCTCGTAGTCGTCATCTGGGTTCTTAGTGATGTCACGAGTGCGCGGTCGCTTTTGGACAGGCGTCGGCTCAGGGGTCGATGACTTCGGTGACTGAGACTTCGCAGGGCGTAGGACGCCGGTAGTCGGTCGTCCGACTTGTCGGCGGCGGCGGCGCGGCTCGTCTTTGAGTTCTTGGAGACCCTCGAATTCCTCGCGCGAGCGCTTGGTTTGGGAGCGGGTGGTTCGTTGTGAGGAGGAGGAGGAGCGCGCGCCAATGCCCTCCTTGTGGGTGGTCGGAGTGCGTTTGGCTGTAGCCATTGTGGTTGTACGTAAAAAGGGGTTCTTCGTTGGTCTTGCGGTTCAGATTGTCGTTCATTGTAGGTAATGAGGGTGCGAGACCGATTATTGGGGGGGGGGGGGGGAGGCGGGGGAGAGCAGAGCGGGTGTGTTTATATAGGGTCCGAGACTGGGCAGAATCACGGCGTGAAGGCGTGTACATTGTTGATCTGACGTCACGAGAGCCCACAGTACAACGCCAATGAGTAGAGATCACTGTGATCTATTGAGGGAAGCCCGCTAAGTGTTGGTCTCGCGGTCACCGTCGCGGAGAGGAAGCCCGAACTTGGCGCGGGCCTTCAGCGTCTGTTCTATCCATGCCTCTTTTTGTATACCCATATCTCGTATATATGCATCAACGTTCCATGTCCTCCAGGGCTCTCCATCGACGCTCATTCGCACTTCTCCCACTCTGGTTGCGAGAAGGCTACCAAACGTCTCCATATAGTTCATCAGTCTATCCAGAACTTCCGCCACAAACTCTGCAAGATGCCTACCAGTCATCACCCAATCCTTATCCGCGAAGTCCGAGTCCTCAGGAGGAATGTAGTGGCGCCACCGGTAGCGATCGATAGGGATACCAGGGGGGATGTAGTGAGCCCCCTTGGGCAGTTCGGTCGGGGTAACAAAGTTCATGCTGATAACTTTGACGGAGTATTCTAGGTCAATTGGATCTTCATACTCTTCAAATGCTGCGAGTGGACCAGCCGGACCAAGCTTGAGGAAGCGGTCCAAAATGTCCATGAACCCCCACGATATGAGCGGGGGCCCACCGCACCCCTGTCGAAAGCCACTGCCTCTGTTGTTGGACCGATGAAGGAGGCCGAGAATGTGGAACGTGACGTCCACGCGATCGACTTGGCGAGTCGAAGGGCAGGGAATGTATGTCCACGTAGGCCAAAGCTCAGTCTCATCCACGACGGCCACTTCCAAGGAAAGAGGACTAGAGCCTTTACTGGTGAGGCGCTGCGTAGTTTCGGAGTGTAGCTGATGATTGGCGAGTAGAAGGCCAAGTGCGTTCGGTTGGTAAGAAGACAAATTCAACCGGTAACTGGGAGGATGGCTGTACCATTCTTCGCCTGACATTGTGTGTATTGGGTGGCATCGGGTCTGCCGCTCTGCTTCAATATCGTCGTGATTCCAGGCTTTGGGTGCGGCGATGACTAGGTCAATGATCTCATTCCGCAATTCTCTGTGAGAAAAGATTAGCTCATATTGTCGATGTATGTTGATCACACTGGGCACATACCTTGGAAACTTGAGCAACAGGGCCGTGTCCGTACTCGAGCAGGCCCTTCTTGATGACTTCACGGACTGCATCCCAGATTTCCTTAATGATTTCCAACGCATCGAGGTTTTCTACGGGGTCTAAATTGCGATAAGAAATCCGAACTGATATTGTGGTAATAGCTCGAGTGCACTTGATGATGTTGTTGCCTATATGTATGTGCACGTGGATCGGCCGGATGACGCCGGTCTGGGGCCGCGTCAGAGAGCGACCATCAAATACCTCAATCGCCTTTGCGGCAACAGAACTTGTTCCGTGTGTATTGTATGATTGCTGCCTTCGAGGTACTCAAACATTAAAGTCCGGATCAATGATAAGAGAGCAAACACCTACGAAGGATCCCATGGTTGCTAGCTCTTGAGACCTCAGGCTGCGACCCCGCGTAAGACCCCATGATACGAGGCGGTGCACCTGCATGCACCCGCTACTATCTTTAGCTGAAGACCTTCAACCTCATTATGATCCCATCTAACTGCCATTACCATTACCTGGCGACACTGCCTATGCCGTTACAACAGGCCATCCCGAAGAAAGATCGATATAGTTGAAGCCGAACTGGAACTGCTCATACGCGTATCCAATCGTCGGATCCGCTGTGTATCATTAGCATCGTTTCTTATATCGCGTAGTCGAAAAACTTACCATAGTGGTAGTACAGCGCCACACGATCAGAATCAGGGTCATGATATACGCCCTGTCCACCCGGTGCATAAACGTGTTCGCCATGCGATCCCAGTACGAGCGTCCCTCCATTCTCAGTCAGGCAGTCTTTGCCTGCCTGATCAACAAACGGGCCTGTCGCAGACGTAGATCTGCACACCATGATCTTGTATTCTTCTCCAGGCGCTTTCAAGTCGTCCGCAGTCTGGCAGCAAGCGCCGGATGAAAAGAACAGATAATAGTAATTCGTTCCATTGAGCGGCCACCAGAACTCAAACGATCCTTCGGAGATGGCGCGGTAGTCCTGGTCCGGTGGATACGTGGAATTAAAGATTTTTTGCTCGATATCATCACCAGACCAGCTCCCTCCATCGTCATCCAGCGTCGTCTGGTAAATATCTCCCCACGCGCTACCAAAATTGAAGATGATAGGAGCCGATTCCGATTCGCGGAAAATGTTCGCATCGATGAGATTGTAGTCGCTCGACTTCGGTAGACCCACACTACCATGGTCAGTCCAGTTCCCTACATCACCTGTGACCGATGTCGCAAGGCCGATATCTGAAGTCTGCAGTCCGGATATGGAGACGGAGTAGTAGGCGTGATATTCGCCATCTATGACGAAGACGTCTGGGGCCCAGAGTTGCTGGTCATCTACAACGTCGATGACTGAGCCAGAGGGAAGCATCGCGCCTCTGTACGTCCATGGGCCGGTAAGTGCTGGCGCTGTCGCGATGGCGATGTTGCCATTCGTCGAGTAGCGAAACCATGTGCCGTCCTCCCTGCGAATGACGCTTGGGTCATGCACGCCTGTGCAGTTGCCTGTGCATGGTTCTGGCTCCGGCCATGCAAGTGTTGCGTTCCGTCGACTGAATGGTGCTGCGCGAGAAACGCTGAGATAGACGAGCAGGATTAGAGGAAGACTAGTGAACTTCATCTTGCAAGGAAATACAGCTTTATATACACAGTCTTGAAACGAACGAATGCGAAATGACTTAACCGAGTGAGTAACGCATCATGTGGTGCGCAGCAGGTGGGAGTAGATATAGTGGCAGCACATTACACTGTCAGGCCATCCGCAATCTTATTGAGAGCGACTACCACTGGATCAATCGAGCGACAGGGAAACATCGCCAGCAGAGACCCCTAGATAGCGGTGAGATTGACTCTGAACATCTCGGTAGCATTCCTAACTGGTAATCGATGAGGCTGAGAAGGGAGAAACGCCGCCGAAAGTGGGTACATGATCAACGTTAGCGTAGCCTTGAAACCTCGAATCTCCTAATCCTGGGATAGTCTGGGGCTGTGCATGCACGTGATAAACACATGTAAAGCCGAGCAGACGGCATCTGGAGCGGAATGAAAGTGTTTGAATGCGCCTCATCTTGCTGGTGTGGACATCTGGAGTTTGATCGTAACAGCCAGAAACGGCAAGCACCCCAACGTCTGTGCACGTCAAGTCAGCTGAGCAGAATGTCTAGCTTTTTTGGAACTGGAATTTGAGGAAATCTATGTAAATTAACGGTAGAAAATAGAAATACTCTTACTTCCTACTCACACCATCATCAGACTTAACCCTAGCGCTCTTCCTCGCCTAAAGCAGGCACATACGCAATGCTCACAACATCCACAAACTTAGGCAACACCCTGTTCATCAAGAACTCATGCACCTCCACATCATCATCTATGATTCTTTCCCTCGGACAAACAACATGGAAATCCAGATCCGCGCCCGTTTTCGCACTTTCTAAGATACTGCCCATGGTCGTCAGGCCTACGAGGACAACATGCTTGATGCCCCTCGCAGCGAGATACTTGAGTAAATCCGAGGACGAAAAACACGACGGTGAGAGCTTGCCTAGAAGGATCTCATCTCTGGAGCCCCAACCTTTTGCTGGCGCGAGCTGCGCCGGAATTGCATAGTTCGGATAATGTGGATCAGCGGCGGTGGCCGAGAAGTGGCCTGCGGCTTCTAGCTTGCGGACCCCAGATGCGAGTCTGTTGTACGGCCTTACAAAAGCATTGCCGTTGAGACCGAAGGGAAGTGTGTGGTGAATAATTAGGGGTACGTCGGCGAGGTCATCGCCAGTGCCAGTTTGTTGTTGGCGGGCACATGAGATTTCCGCGCGAAAGAAAGTGAGGAGAGTCTGAATGTGTGCGAGATACGAAGCTTGAGTTTCTTTGGGGAAGCGAGCGAGGATCTGGGTTTGCACGTCGGAGAGCAGGAGAGCAGTGCGGCGAATTCTTTGATGATCGAAACACATTCCAATGTCTTATAGTGAGTGCTACGCGATCAAAACAACCTGTCACCGTCCAGTGAAGACGGCGGCGTCATCATAAAGTCCGTTGACTCGACGCCAACCGCGTTAAGTAATCTCAGCTGGAGCGACCGCACAACACATCTACATCATAGCTCAAGTGAAATGCGTTACATCGACCGAATCATTGCAGGCCTGCTGTTTGTCATCCATCTGTCATCTAAGTCGTCATGCGTCATCTAGTATGAGCGTCTCGTGGAGCTATACGGATGAGCTAATATTCGTTGAAGGATATCATGCTGTACGGGCATCATTGTGGGGTATGAAGCGTTTCTGGTGCGGGTTGTATATGGATGCTGACTTCAGGGGTTCCCATCAATAGACTTCAGCTCATTCCTTTGCAAGCCTTCTGTTGAGACTTCAAGCGATCATTGCGTGACTAGCTGCGGTCGAACCAGCTCTTCCATCTTATCCCTCACCGCATTCCGGACACTAGCGAGAATGTCTTCGCGCCGAACGACGAGGTCTTGCAGCTTGATGTCGGCCACCAACTCTCTACCGCCGCCTTTGCCCGACTGTAGAGAGACTTGAAAGTCGTGAGCCTTGAGGTATCTTGAGCGAACTGGGTGCTCATTGATGAACTTCTTGAGTTCCTCCTGGTGCTGATCCAAATCTGATTTTGTGACTGTGCTGACACTGTTCGGTATTGTAGCAACTTCTTTGACCGACAGGCTTTTGGAGCGCGATAGGTTTGTGATCCATGCGTCGCTGACTTTCTGGTGGGCGATCTGTTCTACAGCACCATCGGAGCGCCGATGGAAGACGGTGTAGAGCAGGCAGATTTCGTCGACTATGAGATCCTTCTCTTCTATGACGACGCGGTCGCCAATATCATATGGTTGCTTCGAGAAGACGAAGGAACAAGCGGTGATGAATTCTGTGACAGTGCCGCTAAGTGCAAACGACAGTCCAGTGACAGTTGTCCAGATTGGCGTGAGGTAGGACGTGAGATTCTTGGTGAAGAACGCAGCTGATTTTGTTAGTGATTATATAACTTTCACGGAGAGCCAAGCATGCTTACCGTAGATGATCGCGACGACACATAGGAGCAAACAAGAGATAACGATGTTGACCGCCTTGGCCGCGCTCTTGATGCCTCTGATGCTCTTGTTGATGTCCCGAAACGCTAGTATGTTCTCCGCGTTGGCTTCGACCCATTCAGCGATGCTGACATGTCCGTTCCCGTCTCTATCCATCATGTTCAGCATCTCCTTGGCAGTAAGAGGCTTTCCATTCAACAAGGAGGAGTCCTTGTGTGGCTGATCTAAGATGAACTGGAAGAAGCTTTCGTCAAAATCCTCCATGACCTCCCCATCCTCGTCGGTGAACATTGTTGTATAGTTAGTTCGGCAAGTGTCGCGTACCACGTCGACGAATATTTTGCCATCTCGGTCAAAATCATCGTCCTTCCCCTCGCCCTCAATATATCTCTGTAGCATGGAGCCAAAGTCATCTGTTGGGGGTGTTTTCTTTCTGAGAAAGATGCCTCCATTCTTTCCCTGGACGCCGAGCCAAGCTTGATTACACCAGAGAAATATCTTGTGTCGAAACGTCTCCTCTGACTGGTCCCCAGAGAACATGAGACGGAAGGCTTCGAATTGACGTAGCACGAGTGCCTGTTTTCCCTCGACCATTCTCATCGCTTGTCTTATCATGATGACTTCGAGAAGCAGATCCTTGATGAGAAAGATACCCAGAGCAGGAATTGATGCTAGCAGGACTTTCCGTAGAACATGGAGCCAGTACGCATTACAGGTGCCATCGCCGAAGCGGCATATGACCCAAGAACTGCCGTACGTAACGAGTGACAGAATAAAGGCGCGTTGGGACCATGCGGTGTCGAGAAAGATGTCTTCCCATTTCTCAAGACCTCCTTGGCAAAGTGCATACCAGCCTTTGCCAACGAACCAGACGAAGAAGTAGATGAGCCAACCCGACGTCCAAAAGATTTCCAGCCAGACGAACAAGCCAGTGATCCTTATACCGTCAATGTTCTTTCCCGACAACGCCGTTGCGAATATGGCTAAGGGGATGGCCAGGAGGAGTGCTCCGAGAAGCCACCAAGTCGAAGCACGTACTCGAGCGATGATCTGGCCAAGCCGTTCTCGTTGCTCTTTAGGCTTCGGCTCTTTGGCCTCCTCAGACGAGGCTTCGCCCTCTCCTTTCAGGCTGGGATCTTTGTTCGAAGTCTGGGATTCGAGTTCGTTGCATTGTTCAAAGACTGCTGTCTTCTCGTTAGGTTGATCGCTTACAGCGGGGGCCGTAGGGTTCTCGATAGTGCTGTTCCGGGCGCTGGCATTCAGGGCGCGCTGGCGTAGGGATGGCGTGCGCGTGGACTTGCGCTCGTCTTGGATTTCGGACATGATGAGTATCGCCAAGTCACAGGATAAGAGACAGCAGCGCAGATTCGTATAAGCGTTGTTCTCGAACAATCTCGACCGGAAACCGTGAGACTTTTTGAGCTTTGCTCCACGGCGCTGCGTATGCAGCGGGATTCGAGCGACTGTCCTGCGAGGTATCACAAGTGTTCACGATAGTGCTTTGCTGGGTAGCGTCTCCGACTCAATGTGACAGAAAGCGTGGGCATGACTAGATATGCCATGGATTTTGAACCCAGAGTCCAGAGCGCCAGAAGGCAACAAGGCTATCTCCCCCCCTGAATACCGGCAAGGCGTCTAATCTTGATCGCAGCAACGAGACAGGGTAAAGGACAAGTCCTAGTACCCTTGGGGAAGACTGCGATGCATGCCCGCATGAGCTGAAATTCTGGCCCCCATGAGTGGCGACTTCTCCCATTCGCTATACTGTTACGAGATCAGATTAGCGACACACCAACATTGAAGCTTGGCTGAGCTTGTTTGCACTAGAGTTCACTTCACCTTCTGAAAACCGTCTAGAGTTTCAGCCCTTTGATGATTTCGACCCTAGTATCCTGGTCGTCGGTATTTTTGGGGCCGAAAGCGCGTTGTGATGATTAACATAGTGGTACTGGTGAGCAGAGCGCCACTTCTCCCGTAGCTAGCCATGTGCTTCAACTTTGTGCCTGAATTGCGTTACCGGCATCGAGGAGGGTGGTAACCAGGTCTAGATGGGGGCCTGTTCCAAGACCGGTGAACGTGTGGTCCTGTCGCATTTGCCCATTTCAGACTGAACCCCCGGTGAATACGAGGCTTAGGTGTACAGTAGCGCCGCAGAGCCTGGGGAGTGACGCTCTTATTTAGCTTACACTGGGATTGAGTATTTGAAATTAGTGGCACCGATATCACTCAACCGTAGAGGATCAAAAGGCGATGATAGTTGATTGTGTCAGGCTGAAAGCGACCATCCGTCATGTTAACCAACAGCCCTTCCTTCGTACGGCGAGTCTCGTACACAGTGGTGAGTATGCGTATGTGGGTGAAGGGGAGATGCGTGAAATTTGATGGCAGTGGAAAGCTAGTCGGGGCTGTGCGCGCGTTACGTCATCACGATCTTTGATCCTCCACCACCCTCGACTTTGCATTTTTCGTCCTCAACTTGTATTCTGTAGAGCGTATAAGACATACTGCTTATTGCTTTCTTATTAAAGAGGACTACCTGCATGACCAGAAGTGAGCAAGCTCGGATAAGACCCTCGGAATGGCGACCATTACACCCCCATCTCACAATCCACCCTCATCCTCATCCTCGTCAATATCAAGACTCCTATCTCGCCTCCGCTCAAAATCAAGACGACAATCACAATTCATACCAGAGCGCTCCCAACCCATCGACACTAGGCCACCTCTAAAGCCCTCACCACTCCCTCTAGTCCTGCCAGAACACCAACACACACTCTCCCAACTAGGGTGGACAACCGTCACATTGCCCACCTCATTCCCTTCCCAAGTCCCTCCATCATCATCCTACGCACCTCCACCCCCCGCACATCCACTTACACAAGCCTCCTCGGACCTCTTCGCTGCTAGCCAAGCTTTCTTCGCACTCCCAGACTCTGAGAAAGAGCGCTGGAAGCACAAACTCGGGTCCGAAGAAGGCTGGAGCAAGATCCCCGGCGAGAAGGAGTTCATCACGTTACGCACGCTATCTTACACGCCAGATGTTCTCAAGGGGCCTGCGAAGCGGTATTGGGATCTTGTAGGCAACTATCTGGACTCGTGTTTGGAGCGGATTGGAACTAGTCTGGATTTACCTACATCTACTCAGAGTGCAGATGAAATGGATGGCGATATGGATGGGGAAGGAGGAGGAGCCGATAGCAGTCAACGTCCATCCAGCATCAACATCAACAGTAACCCAGAACCCGGAGCTGAGTCCGGACTAAGACGCTACATCGGGCCCTGCAAATCACTCCACCACGCCGAATCTAAAAAAACCGCAACCATGCTCCGCCTCTTCCGCTACGAGTCCTGGTCCCCGAAAATCGTCGCCGAGCCGCACGCCGACCTGGGCCTGCTTTCCCTCGTCATCGGCGACGTTCCCGGCCTCGAAGTCTGGAATGGGCACCAGTTCTGGGACATCGAGCGCGAGTACCACCGCTGGGGTCCCGAAAAGCCGTGCGCGACGCTTCTCGGCGGGAGGCAGTTGGAGAGGTTGAGCAATTTCCGGTATGCGGCGGGTGGGCATCGGGTTGTTAGTTATGGAAAACCTGCGCCTATCCCACCGCCAGCGCTATCGAAATCGACAAAGAAAGGTCACTCTCATGACAATACGGATACTACTGTTCTGGATGGGGAAGGCGGGGACAAGGCATACCGCTACTCCATCGTCTTCGTTCTCCGCGCCCACGAAGACGTCATTGTAGATACCGACGCCCTGACTACGTCCATCACAGGTGTGTTCAAGGAGCCGGTGCGAGGACTCAGAGCGGGGACGTGGTATGAGCAGATACGCGGCAAGCATTTTAACATCAACATTGGGTTTGAGGAGCGCGAGAAGCAGAGGAGGAAGGTTGCGGGGCGGAAGGCGGGGGTGGGAATCGGTATGCAAGGTCAGGAGAAAGGAAAAGAGGAAGGGAGAGATGGAGGCATGGGGGCGGGTTGAAAGTCGGAGGACTGGGAGATACCAAGAACAACGACAATGACAACAGATATGCGGTGAGCAAAGCGTGCGGTGCGCCGATCAGACTGCGGTCTTGATCATCATCTTCAAAGCCTCATACAAGACGATGCCCTCCACCGTCCACCCAAACCCCCTTCATCAAACTCTCTCCATCCCGAACCCCACCCCAGCCGTCTCATTCCGCATAACAGTCATAGTATGCACAAACCTCAACCTCCCCCTCCCACCCGCCGCACCCTCAACCCTAACCTCATGACTATCCGGCGCGCCCCCCATGGCCCCAAACCTCGAAAGCACACTCGCACTGCCCATAACCTCATCAACCACATACCGCCTATCAACCACCCTCTCCTGCACTCCCCCCGGAATCCCCACATCACAACTATCATTCCCCGCCCCAGTCCCCGTATACGCGCTCCCCTCCATGCGCCTACACGGCGTGCCCCACGGTACGTCCGCCGCCGGGTTCCCCCACAGATCGAGATACGCGTCGACTGCCGCTTTCAGCTGCGAGCGGTCCGCGCGGGGCCTGTCGTCCGGCAGCGCATTCCAGTCCTCGTCGAGGACAATTTCGAGGGATCTGCTAGCATTGAAGAGCCAGTCGCCCTGCGTCGTGACGACCGAGTCGACGAGCGAGGGCGCGTTGGCCGCGTTGTCGAAGTGGATTTGCGTGCCGATGACGTAGCCGGGCGCTGGGTCGGTGCTGATGAGTTCGATGTAGGTGGCGCAGGCTTGCGTGTCGTAGGTTGTCTTCACGTGCGTGATGGAGAGGGGGGTGGTTAGGATGCTGGAGTTTGAGGTTATGGGGAGGGGCACGTTGTTTTGGATGTAGGGGATGGCGGAGTAGGTTGGGGATGGGACGCCCGAGAGTTGGGAGCTTAGGTATGTGTTTGCGACGATCTGGAGGGTTAGACGTGTGCAGTCGGCGAGGACGGAGGGGGTCAACAGTGGGAGGCTGAGGAGAGGTAATTGGCGATGCATTTTCGTGATCGATGTCTTTTTTGAGTCCTGTGCCACAGTGGACTCTGTTCAAAACCGCGGTGACTCTTCTGAGGTGTTCAATGGTCAAACATTTCAAAGGGGCATCGTCTTGTCTTGAGAGTGGATTCATATATAGTATCCCGGTCTCTAGATCCGCAATATGGACCCTTGTTACCCGCTCGACGGCAGATGAGCCCAGACTCCATCTCAGTACATGATACAGCACCACACTCTGTATCTTTGACTACGTCAACTTCCGCTGTCGTCCCTTGTCCCACAGTGCTTTTTCCCGCTCCCGCAACCACGGCGGTACATACGCTCGCACCCCGACAGGCGTTTCCAACGGCTCGCCATCTGTTCCTTCGAAGATCTTGAACTGCGCACCTGGAATGTACGTCCCGCCTTCGGCACTGACCCGCATAGGCGTCATGTTCTCCAGCCTGCAGAGCGCCAGTCCCACGTTATCGATTCTCGCGAGCAGTTTGCCCGCCGGCGTGCCTCTCTTCGGCTTCCCCTTATCATCAACTTGCCTGATATTCGTGCCGCTGATGTCCCTGTGCACTTGTTCGCGGATGGTTCGATCGAACGCCGGCGCTTCGTCGGTCGAGGTCGAGGATGATATCGAGCTGTACAGCTGCACAGGCAGCACACGCTTTCGGACGACACCCGTGTGCTTGGTCCGGATGGTGAGCTCCTGTCCCACGTAGCAGCCCTTCCGAAAATCGATACCCGAGCTCAGATCGATGTTGTAATCCATAGGTAGCGCGACTCCGCGTTCGATCTCGCTTTGCCCTTCTGCAATGCCAAACAGATATCGTCGGAGATCGTACTCAGCCAACGACATCAGAAGATCGGAGGCTTTCCACATCGCCAAATTCTCGTTATCGATTTGCCCATCAACAGGCTCTTGTAGGAATCGGTATCCGAAGCCTGGGGCGCGCGGATCCGGGATGTAGTCTGGCAGAATTTTCAATGAATGGCGGAGGTAATCCTCCTCGCCCCAAGCCGCCCACACCTCCTTCGCGGGGGACGCATTGATAGCAACCTTGGAGCGCAGTTTATGTCGTTTGAGATGGCGCAGCACGTCGTCCACTTCCTTTGCATCGATCTCGATGAAGCAGCCCCAACCGTCCAACTGTGTAGGCCAGACGAACACGTCCCACAACACGCGCCCTCTGGCGTCCAGAAATGCTGCATAGTATGGATCGCGCTGGCTGGCATCCACGTTGTTCGTGATAAGCCCTTGCAGGAACTTGGGCGTGTCGGGCCCAGAGAGTTCGATGAGGCGCCGCCGTTGCCCCAGTGGTAAGAGGCCGGCTTCGGTTGGCTCTTCGAGGGGAGGTTGCCTATTGATCCAATAATTTTCCAAATCTTTTGTATCTTTTGTCTTTTCGGAAGTGGCGTAACCGCGATGAGGCTCTGTCCTGCGGCATCGCGCACCGGACCTAGTTCGGATACGCGGGATGCGCAACGTTCGAGCTTTGGTCAAGCAGGAATCACAGATGTATACAATGGCATTCGGCCGAGCAATCATGATTGAAGATGTTGTTTAGCCCTAAGCACGTGGCTGCTAAAGGAACTCATTGGAGAATGATGGCGGAGGAGCTCGACATTTGGGAAGCTCGGCCTGTCTCCAGGGCTGGTTTACGTCACGCATCACGTAAAGCACTATTCATCACCTAAGCAGCCTACCGAGGTCGGGCTCCAGCCCAGATTGCTCGCTCATCTGCATTCCAAAATAATGACCATTGAGACGCCACAAATGCGAGTGACGCTGGTGCACCTGGGTAATACATGCCCTAAAGCCCATACCGGTATTACAATACAGGTATCTCAACATATCGAACAACGCCTTTCGCTAGCCGGCCCGCCCAATCCAAGAGGAGATGTTCCACTAAGACAACCGTCTTTTGCCCTACCTAATCATTCTTCCGCGTTAACCGTGTCCGCTCGTCGCCATCTGTGGGACTCCCAGGCTCCAGTTCGTCATCGCTCCACTTGTCATCCTCGCCCACTGCGAAGATGGTGTCGCCGTCGAGGCTCTCCCTTGGAGGCACGACGGGCTTTTGTGGCTTGGGTGCCGGTAGAGGCGAGACATCGCGGTTGAATCCCGTGTTCTCGCTGCGGTGTCGAGGAGCTGGGTCGTAGCCCGGGGGTGCGTCCGAGCCTCGCTCTTCTTCATCGAACGAGTCGCGTAGGGACGCGATCTCGAACCCTTCGTCGTCTTGGGCGATCTGTCGGAAATATCAGCAAGAAATCGATGCAGCCAGAGGATATAGCTTACCTCATCGCTCATGGCGAATCGCCTGTTATTCGCTGTTGGCCGCCACATGTATGCGACGAAGCAGACGTCGGCAAGATATACGAGATTCAGCCAGCCATCCAGCACAAACCATCGCGTCTGCCAATGCGTTGGCGCAAACTCCGGACGTGAAGCGCCCGCGAATGTGAAGCTGTTGATGAAGAAGAATCCAAAAATGACAACGATACTAGTCAGAATACACCACCACAGCTTCTTATACATGGCGGCCTTGACATGCTGCTTCCGCTCCATCAGGTCTTTCATGGTGAGGTTCAGGGAATTGAGAGTCCAGATGTAGAAGGTCGTGAGTGTTGCCGACAGGGGCAGAATGACGAGGAGAACAAGAGGTCCAGCATCGTCCGGGCGGATAGTGAGCGACGCAACGGCGTAGATGACTCCGAAAACAAAGTGCGCCACGGCAAGCCATCGTACTATCGTCATGGTCTTGCCGAGCGAGGGCTTGACAACGCCGTAGCCCATGCACACGATCAAGAGCAGAAAGAACGAGAACGAGTTGCGGAAGGCGTTCAGTACAGCCACGATGATCATCAGCGCCTTAGATCCGACGTTGTTCCCATGTCTGTTCTGATAGTCGTAGAAACCCCAGGTCATCAACATCTCCAGGACGAGGAACACAATGATGGCGGTGATGTAGTTCTGCACCGCGAGAATGTCGTGCCGGTTCTGGAAGTAGAGAAAGCCCCAGAAGATGCCCACAACGGCGTACACGATGGTGATGCCACCGTAGAAGGGCAGTTTAGCTATTTGGGCGGCCGGCAGCTCCCCGTACGCATTCTGAAACGTCACTATCGCTTCGTACTTGACGTCGTCGGTGTAGGCGGCCGTCATGACGCAGTAGTAGCCCGTCTTGAGCGTCAGCTTCTGCTCGCCGGCGGAGGCGACCGGGTAGTTGATGGCTTGCGGCTGCTTGAGGTGGACGGCGGCGGTGCGGATGTAGTTCTTGGAGAGAGCGTCGGAGTCGTCGGCAAGGATCCATTCGCCGCGGTGCGTCGCGTTGCACGTCTGATGCTCGATGGACGCGTCGTTGCAGATGTAATCCCTCTAGAAAGCAATGGTCAGCATGGCCCCGGCCAACCCAGATCGATATGAGTGGGAACGTACATCGCCTGCCGGGCGGTCGGTGGGTTTCCCAAGTAGATTGTAGTCTCTCCACTCCCACACCACGACGCCCACGACCGGGTCGTCCATGTCCTTGTACTGGTCCTTGCCCTTGACGAATTTGACCATGATGAAGGGCTCCGTCTTGCCGCCCCACGACTTCTTGCTGTACATGCCCGAGCATTTTTGCTCGTCGTCCTGTGTCTGCGAGACGAGTCAGCGGCGGAGAAGACCATGGAGCATGCATAGAGACTCACAAGCGTGACGTCGACGGCTGCGACAGCTGCGATGATTGACAGGAGCAACAGCGCGAGGGTCCGCAGACGGGCCTGCATCGTGTCCGGAAGGCCAGCTGGCGGCGCCGCGCACTGGGGATCGGGGTTGGTTCGGACGGCCGGGGAGAGGTGTATTCGTGCGATGCAGCTGTCTCCTCACGGGCGCATCCCGTTGGAGTAGTGGCAGTGAATATCGCGGGCTTCGTGTTGCTGTCGCTATGAGGCTGCTGTTCGCTGGGCTCGACGCGGCGTCGTCAGTGCCTACGAAAGCACCGCCGGCTGGGCCCGAGCGCGCCTTCCCTGTCCAAGTCTAACCTGTGGCGGTTGCACACTCAGACTGAACCTTGAACTTACCATACCCAGGTACGAAGACCTGGTATTTACGGAAGTACAACTCTAGGCACCGAAGTCACACAGAAAGCCATAGAGCTCTATTGGGCTTCCTGAGCCTCTGCAGTGATAGACGCAGTTCAACATCAGTGCAAGCCTCCGATGTGACTCGATCAATCGTACAAAACCACCTACTCTACGAAATATTCCCGCTTCACTACCATGCCCGGAAAACACGTCAGCGGCATCGCAGAGCAGACCTGCCGAAGGTGCAAGGAAAATAGCGCCGTTCTTGTAGTCCGCACCGAGCCTCTGTGCCGGTCAGTTGTCTAAACCACAGCCATGACTGTTGCCACTAACATCTTCTGCAGGGACTGCTTCGTCAAATATGTACATACCAAGGCCATCAAGCGCATGGAGTCGTTCCGGGTGCGGAACTCGGCTCCAGACCAGCAGCGGAAGATTCTTTTGCCCATCTCCTTTGGCGTCTCCTCAGTCAGCCTTCTGAATATCCTCGATCATCATCTGAAGACGCAGAAATCCAAGACTGGGCGCACTGGATTTGCACTCGTCGTGCTTTTTGTAGATGCTACTGGTGTGGGACGGTCACCCCCAGACAAAGCGCTGCTTGACCTAGCCAAAGAGCGGTTCCCCGAGCATGAGTATACTTCGATACCTCTACATGAGGTGTTCGATCTTGTCTCTGAAGACACCTCTCTACTTGAAATACTACCCACTATATCAAGCAATAAATCTTTGCCGTCGTCCGAACGTTTGCCAGTTCTGCTGAATTCGCTCGCTTCGGCTACAGCGCGAGCAGACGTCATCACCATCCTGCGCACACGTCTGATAGTCGAGCAAGCCAAGAAACTCGAGTGTGAGGGCATTCTCTGGGGCGACAGCACCACCAAGCTAGCCGAGAAAACCCTTGCTGAAACCGCCAAAGGACGTGGCTTCTCTCTGCCATGGCAGATCGCAGATGGCGAGTCTCACCTTGGCATCGCTTTCAACTATCCGCTCCGCGACCTACTCAAGAAAGAGCTGGTCGCTTATGTTGATATGGCAGACCCCTCACTGTCACCCTTGGTGCACGAGCCGTCTAAAACTGCTAATCAACTGTCAATGAGCTCCAAGAATACAACCATCGACGACCTGATGACTCAGTATTTTGAGTCTGTCGAAGCGAACTTTCCCAGCATCGTGTCCAATGTTGTACGGACATCAGGAAAGCTCGAGGTCACTCCAATTTCAACATCAACACCACATTGTAGCCTTTGCAGCAATCCTGTCACAGATGGCCGCTTTGGTATACACGGATGGGGCGGTGACCAGGAGGACGGTCTGGTCCCCTCGTTGACGGAACGTTCGAAAGGTCTCTGCTATGGGTGCACCAGATCAATACCTCGACAATCAGCGAACGGCGATGGTGCCTAGGCACCAATAGAAGTCGCCCTTTGGCATATATTAGGATTTCAATCTAGCGGCCATCAACACCCATGTGTGTCAAATAACGGACTCAGCATCGCGTCATTCAGTCATAGGGAGTCAGGCGCACGCTAAGCTTGTTCTGACTACTTCGCCGTACACCTATCCCCAATTGCTCTTCCTTTTCGAAAACCACAATCTTTGCAAATTACTCAAGCATCAAGCATCAACACACATTTCTTCTACAGTACGTCAGTCGTAGCATGCGATATTCTCTGGTGCTCACTTTCCTCACAAACCGTAACGCGGATCGATCAGCATCCCCATGAATCCAAAAGCCATGCCTGCCGACGACGTCAAAACATGGATCATCAGATACTGCGACGAGCAGTGGAGTGGTCACCACTACCTTGACTTTACATCCAACCCAGATGACGTAGCACTGTTTATCCAACTGGGATGAATATAAAGAAAAGTTTGCATGCCTGTGGGGAGTTCCGGGCCCGATCACCAAGAAAGAGGCAGGCGGAATTATCGCTGAATTCAACCCTGGAGAAGGTCCATATCATACCTCTAAAGAGCTCGAGGCTGACACTGAGTGGAACGCTGAGGGCACAACCGTCGGCCGTGCGGGTTGATTCTTTGCCATGTCTCTAATCATTACCGACCAGCGACATAGTAATGAATACGTATCACGCCAACAAACTCTGCCTTGTTCCCGCATGGGTGGTAAAGTACACCAAAGCAAATGGAGACTGGGCCCTAGGTTTTACCAGGAGCGAGGAATGCAAGTCAAACTTCGCACAAACGATTGCGGTGAATGGAGAGCCACCTGAAGGATTGTTCCAAGTCAGAAAGAGCCATCACTGCACAGATCTTGGCTAACAACAAGCTAGTACAGGAGGCCTACAACATCATCAGGTCCACTTTGGACAACTTTTACAAGAAGGTCCCGCCATACTTTGACTTATGCTGGGAGGTTCGATACCCAACTCGAAAACACGAGGATTTCTGTCGCGAGTTCATCACTTGCTCGAAGATCGCGGCAAGTGTCGAAGATCTGTTCGGTGCCCGCACGTCTAAGCTGGTTTGATCAATGAACCCAATAAACGAATACGTTATGATGGTCATGATGTATGAATATCGAGATCATTGCTGTACAGACTCACGTTGGTACAACGGCAGTACTTTCAAGAGTCAGTCGGACCCACCAGGACGAGTTGGCCCACGCTAATTTGGATTTAGTGAACCGAGAACGTATTGCTTTACGACGCAAAATACACCCGTTTGAGCAGAAGGTGCAAGCAGAGCCGCCCAAAGACATCTCGAAAGTGGACCCTTGGAAGGCACGCATGCAGAGGATCCGCGCTCTGATTTCCAACGTTGACCGAACGCGAGCTCACAAGAATCCAGAGGGCCTTACAGAACATCACCCGACTACGCCCATGCTAAGAACTTCTATGGAGAGTTTAAAACTCAAAGATTCTTGGCCATAAAGTGATGCAAGCCAGTCAGAGTCTAGTGCTTATATAAACGCCCATAAATCGATCGACTCGCACAATATGTACGAAATGGGCGGACGGGGCGATACAAAGTGGCTGGCCTATTGATGGGGTCAGCTTCGTGGCCTAAGAAATCCGCTCAAATTTCAGATCTTGAGGACCTGGACATGGCTCACAACGTCACCAATTACTAAAATTTAGCGTTAACATAAACACCATACGCGCTTCCGAGAATGCTTGCAGCATAGGCTTGATCCCTGTCGTGCCGCTGGGACTTTCCTAGCTCCCAGCGCGACTCCCCACAGTCAACTAGATGGGCGCCTGGGGAAGAGTATCATGTCCCTGTAAAGTGGACACACGTTCCAGCTCACACCAAGTCACTATGGACCTCGACATCGGCCATCATACGTCTAGGGCGGATGACAGTCCTGGACATGAGTTCCGGTGCCAGTTGCACACCACTCTTGCGTCCTTGTACTCGACACCATCGGCTGGCGGCTCTTCACTATAGCTACACGTATCAAATGACGGGTATCTACGGCCTTCGAAGTCGGTCCTGAGGGTTTGATGAGCACTGGAATGCCGAGTGCGCACGCGTGCTTTGTCTGATATCGCTGGGCGTGTTGTTCTTCAGAAGACAACATTTCAGCCAGCAACTTTAACCAGTTAAGACCAGACACTTCCCTCCTGGCCCGGCGATAGGCGCCACGAAACACAGAGCAGTAGACAGATGTTGCGTGCGAGGACGGCATCCGAGTTGTGAGCTCAGGTATAAAAGAGGCTCAGTGTCCGACAGCATGCAGTCAACAGCTTTCAACACCTTTCCACTCTCTCATCTACCTATCCACTACTCATATTACTTCCACACCACCGAAACAAACCGAACCGACCCGTACGCAATGGCCACCCCACTCGACATACACAAGGGCAGTGCAATAGTCTACGAAATCGAATACCGAACCAAAACGCACAATCTGTCCCGCACAGGGTACACTACCAACGCAATGATTTACTTCAATGCCATTAAGATCGATGGCGGACTGTCCGGCTGGAAGGGGGCGGCGGTGAGTGCGAATGAGGCGAAGGGTATGGTCGCGGGGTCGAAAAAATTGTTTGATGATGGAGATAAGCAGGCCACGGCGGTTGAGGGCCCGCCGGTCGATATCGAGTGGAAGGATTATGTGAGCCATGCTACGACTACTGGATGTAAGTGTACCTGTTCGAGACCCTGCTTGAGTATGTTTCCGGGGTGTGGATGACTAACGTGTGGCGATTGGTAGTGTGGGAGGCGTATCAGGCGGCTAAGGGAGGGAAATAAAGGGTCAGCAGTATAAATCATACTGCTCATACCTCTATTAGGGAGAGCTCACCCTAACGGATATGACATGAAGTTGATTCGCGCAGGATCCTACGGTGAATCGCGCTACCTTGCCACAGATCACAGCCGAATCTTGTACCACGTTCTTTTTGTAAATGAGTTATCACATCATTCAAAGGGAAGCAAAATTAGCCGTGACCTTCGCATACCCCGTCAGATATGTGTACCCATACTTGCTGCCTTCCACACCCTCCTGCGAACCCCCAACCCCCCACATGTTGCTGTAAGAGAAGAGCCTACGCCCAACTCTTATGTCAATCTCAATCATTCGTCACGCTTACCATAGTCCCAGTCAGACTATTCCTCATCACGCTTTGGCCAGCAGTCCCCGCCATAGCAGACATCGGTACCAGGGCCTACGCGAGTGTTGAGGGTGGACGCTGCCTAGACAATTCATCAGTCTCAAACCAACTTTCGTGTCTATGAGCCAAAGTCCTAACGTACATCACGCTTCTCAGCGGTCTCGCCTTCCGCGGCGACCTTGCACCATCCGTCGTAGCAGGTACCGACGCTGATCCGGGTGTTGAGTGTGGGCTACATGGTAGTATGTGAGTCTGATGTTGGATGTTGGGTCCCTGTAGCAGTGGGGTAGGAGGACTCACGTCACGTTTGTCTATTTCTCCTTCTCCATCTGCAACTTTGCACCAACCGTCGTAGCAGGTACCGACGCTGATTCGGGTGTTGAGTGTGTGGTCGCGCTTTATGGCTTCCTGATGTTACAGTACGTTAGCAGGTTATGAGGTGAATTTGACGGTTTTGCGCCAGATTGACAGCGAGCCAGAGGATCACATACCACAATATTTGGGGTGGGGATCGCAGCGGCAAAGGCTCCAAGAGCGAAGCTGGCGTAGATGATCTTCATGGCGGTGATAGGATTGCTCGAGATTGCAGTCGTGGCTGATAGTTAATGCGAAACCTTCGACTTCTGACGTGTATGTGCTCTTCGGGTTGTCTTGTCTTTATACTTGCCCCTATCGTCTTCGGGCTGATGTTTCTTACTTCGTAGTATCATGCATATGTTCTGCAACTTCCTCATCAATTATAGCCCGAGTATTCATTTTCCTTATCTTGCATTTGTGACGTACCCTGTGCGCATGTGTATCCTCGCGTGCGATTCGAGGGAATTCTTAGATGTAGGACCCGCGTACTCTCATGCACAGACTCTCAATCCGTCTGATGTAAAGTATGCCGCTGTTTTATCAACCGCGATGCCTATCAAAGCTCGAGTGAATTTGTATATCAGGACAATACTGCTTCCCCACTCCCTGTGCATGCTCAAGTGCACGTCCATGTGCAATGTGAAAGAGTCTCAGCAATACTATGTTTGAGTAGAACTCTACGATGTTAGATTATTCTCTAGGATCCTTTCGTGTCTTTGTGTCATGATGGGAATACGGCCCGGATCGGCCCCCATAGAGATTCTCGTACAGGTTCATGACCCTGTTCCAACGAGCACCGAGTTCACTAGTCGCTCAAGCACAAGGTTGGTAAAGTGCCAATCTTCCCTTGTTATACCGTTAGACGCTCGGTCTGTGCTTATATTTTTCCCCAGAAATAGTCGTGAACATGTTCATGCCCTTGCAGACATTCTTGAAGTCCTTCCAAATATGATTCTAGGACGAAGGTCAAGCTCGCTGGAATTCAACCCATTGAATTCGATGAAAGAAGCTTTCTCTGACTCAAATCGTATGTTCAGCTCAGGTCTTGAAGATTCCAGTGCTTCTAGTTTTTTATCAACGGCTCAAAAACCCCACTTTGTAGATCTGCGCTAGGTAAGTTATATCAATCTGTACACTGTTCACCTAACAGACCTTCCCATTTGTGAGAAGCACTAGATGTGCTACTAACTCCGTCGTGATCATCCCTGCAGCAAGATGTTGGTATGGCTTACTTATCGCCTCTCGATTACAGGATACCTTCCTATCTGGGTATAGGAGGTCTACCCTGAGTACACTATTACCGGCACATGCGCTGGAGATTGACAAGACAACGAGCATCGTGAGCACATACGAAAATGCGTTAGAAGATTGAGGATCGTATCAATTATCCCCGTACTCAGACAGTACTTGCAGTATGCGAAGCTTCCGCCTCTTTGTTGCACTTCAAACTTTACGCTTCTGCGGTGACGCACTGTTGACTCGCATCAATGCCTTCCAAAGCCGAAAGAAGTTCATATCGCAGCGTTCCTAGCATGGAATCGCCTTATGAAAGTCATGAGCTGCGAAGCTCAGATGAGGATGAAGAACGACCGAGAGGTCTCGATTTTGCTGCGGGGCGCCAAAAACGTTTCACAGTTCGCTTTCTATTGTTGTCGCATCTTCTAGCAACAGTTTTCTATATTTTCGTTGCATACACCATTAATCACCGACGTTCCTCACTGGAAGCGTGCGCACGCCAAATTTCGGGTTGGTGTGAGTTTCCGGCCGTCCCTTCCGTGGAGAAATCATCGCTGAGACAATACCTTAGCCCCAGCCATCGAGACTATTCAGTACGATGAGCCAGCCTTCTTCAAAGGCGACATTGTGCAGACAAACAAGTGGAGGGGCGAGTTAGGCAAACGACCATCTCATGAAGTAGACAAAGCGTGGGATGATATTGGGGTAGGCATACCAGGAATACGGATATCCGCGGAAGAATTGAAGAGACTGGGAAAGAAGATGGTTGATGGGACGAGATACCAACATGAGATACCGGACGAAGAAGGCGGATATGTTGCTATGCTAGAAGTGTTTCACATGTTGCACTGTTTGGTAGGTCTTGACAGCAATGATCTGATTAGCAAATGCTTACAGGGTCTTACAGGATGAACTGCGCAAAGCGCTGTTCTACAACTGGGCGTACTATGGGGAAACTTATCCGAACATCACTGTGAGGGAAGTCCAAGAACATCACGGTACGTCTTTCTTGAGCCCCGAAATTTGTCACATTATCATTGTATACAACATTCTAACCCTTTCACAGACCACTGTGTAGATGCGATCCGAATGAGTCTCATGTGTAGTGGCGATGTTACACCTGTTACGTTTTACGACGATAGTAACGTACCGAGGCGCAGAAACTCGTTTCCCGACTTCTCGACTCGACACACTTGTCGCAACTTCGATGCGCTAGTAAAGTGGAACTGGGAGACAGATCGTGCAGTCATGTGGGAAGATGTTGGTGATGCCATTACCTGGGATGCAAAGATTGGAGGTACTGGCGGACATGGTCATGGAACTCACCACCAAAATGCGTGAACACTCGGAGGGCTCGCCTTTGGGTATACTTTGTGTTGTCATAGTGACTCCATGCTTCAAGCTGGAATATAATGAGATGGGAGAAAAAAGTGCATGCGAAGCTGAGATTTGACATTTCATTCACAAGGCTACTGGAAGCAGTCAGCCAGAAAGCTGACCGTTCACCTGTTACTATATCCCTTGGCGACAAACTATCACGCATGGTTGGTAACTCTAACTTTATTTGACTCTAACTTTGTTTAACTCTAACTTTGTTTAACTCTAACTTTGTTTGACTCATGCACTATAGTTACAAACCTCCCTAGAATAGGGAAAATCTTCTCTAAAATAGGAATTTAACTTCCCTATTCTAGGGTATTTTTCCCTATATTAGAGAAGTTAAATTTATATATTAGAGAAGATTTTTTTTTTCTAAAAATTTCTTTTTAATATAGAAAGAAAAATAAGTAAATTTTAATATTTCTAGAGTTCTTACTTAGATATATTTATCTACTACTAATAATATATTCTACTACCAAGTCGCCTATACTACCAAGTTACCTACTTTTACCAAGGCTATACTATTGCCTATAGTATATCTATATAATATTATAACTACCTTTTCTATTATTATTAAATAAGACTAGATTACTTCTTACTATCTAAGCTATAAAAAGTAATATAACTCTTACTAAGCAAGCTACTGCGCGTATATATATTATATCTTAAAGGATACTAAATAATTAATACTATAGCTAAGCTGCACGATATAATTATTAAGCTAACTACTAGAACCTTATAAAGCTTAAGAAGCAGGCGCTAGTTAACTATATTCTTAATCTAGATTTAAGAGGATTTCTATCTATACTAGGTATACTATAAGATATAGCTAATAA
>MU004569.1:0-35121 GCA_010405375.1 Lophiostoma macrostomum CBS 122681
CTCCATGACGCCCAACGCTACCACAACCTCCATGGTCTCGAAGCACGGCGGCGCCGTCGCACTAGGCGGCAGCCACTTCTACTCGGAGCTCGACGGCGACTGGCACGAAGCCGCTAACATCCTCCGTCGGCTGTCGAAGAACACATACTGCCTGCAATGGCTGGATCTCGAGGGCTGCGCCTGGATACAAGCCCTGACATGGGAGCCCGAGGACACATCATCTAGTACGACTCGCCGCACGACGCGCGCGCGCGGGCTCGGACACGCTGCGCTTGCGGATAGCGGGAATCGTAGACGGGCGGACGCGGCGTGGGAAGCGAGCGCTGCGCACGTCGGGCCCGATTGGAACGGCGCGTGGCGCCAGGTGGAATATATCAATATGTTCCAGGGCTGGATGCCGCGGGACGTGCAGCGCGTGCAGAGTATGCCGGCGGGGTATGTCAATGTGCAGTTGCTTAGTTGGCTGAGGGAGCATGGGGATGATGAGGCGTATGCGGATAAGTGGGGGGATGGCAGTGTGAGTGATTGGGTGGAGCGCGAGAAGGGGTGTAGGAGTACGGGTGTGGAGATTCTGAGGCGGAGGAGGAAGTGGGAGGGTAGGTGGGTTTGTGTAGATCATGGGTGGGAGGTTGGCGTTAGGGTTCGGAGGGGGGATGGGGAGGGGGAGGATGAGTAGGAGATTGAAGGATGAAGCGATGTGGGTGCAGTGCACTGGAAGAGTGAGTGGTATGTAGGATACTACCGCCAATGCCAAGTGAAATTCTGGGCCACTCAGCTACACCTCCTTTTACCTGATTCTTTAAAGACTCAAACACAGCTCCGCCCAGCTCGGGAAGTCCTTTGGTTCCTGCAGTGTTGGGCCACTTCAATACCGCTTGGCATCCCAGCGGTCAATGGGTATGTGCTCAGGAGTCTATCTAGCCAGTCGTCCGAGCATTGCTACGAGGAGCGCGTATTTATTGAGTCATAAACCCGCCAACAGCCAAGAGGCTTCATTAGCCTTTGTTAACCCCTATAATACACTATAAGTATGGTTTTACAACATTGAATCGAGCCTGTTAGATATGACTCAATTAATACGGGCTCCTCGTAGTATCGCGCGAGAGCACGAGAGCACAAGAGCACGCGAGTCAAGTCTTGCATCTTCCTCCTCACTCAATACACCTAGCTGGCTAGGTACTTGCATCTCCCTTCGAACTCAATCAAGAAGAAGTCAAGAGTATATACATACAAAGTTAGATATAAGCAAAATGATTAATTAGTACACACGTGGTACACTAGCAGATTCAAACCGAACCCACACACCTGCTAGCAAAAAGAACCAACCACCAATACTTTCCACCCGTCCTAGTTCGGGATGGTCAGGGTTGGGTTAGGGTTAGCGCAATGGCTGGCAAGTCCCACTACCTATGGCACCTAAGACGGAGTATGCACGTGGTGTAGTGTTGATCCTTGGGGGGTTTTGGGGGGTGTTGGGATTATACAGGTGGAAATCGGAAAAAGGTTAATGACCCGCTGAACGATGCGGTGCACACCTAGGCTAGGTCGAGAGTCTAGCTTGGGGGATACTTCCAGCTTGCGAGGTAAGAAGTATAGAGCTATAGTTTTTTGGAAGGTAGGGTAGGCAGCTATAGAGAGAGAGAGAGTAGAACACTGATACCGGCAAGGGCAATGGAGAAACCACTCTGTTGTCCTCGCCGAGCTCGAAGGACAATGGTAATAGTGGTAAGGATAATGATACGGACTGAGCAGCGTCCGCGACTGTGATAACAACGGAGGACTCAACATTTTCAAGCATCTGGACGTCGGATTTAAAGTTTTGCACGGTGTTTGTCATGGTTTGGTCAAAGCTGGGCTTGGAACTCGTCTTCGTCATGGAGAGTAGGAAAGCTTGAAAGCAGAGTACGACCATCAGAATTGGAAGAGCGAGTGCTACTCACGATCAGAAAGTATCGATCATGGACACAATTTGCCTTGTGATAGTCCGTTCTTCTTTAAGTCGCAGTATCATGTTTATAGTACCATTCGACATATGCTCGATAGGTCTACGACGAATTGCAAAGAGCGGGAAACAACGATACGATTCAACGTTGTACAATGTCGTCAGGAACAAAGTGATCGCGAATGATATTTGAGATTTTAGTAAGTCGATACTAGATGGAAGAGCTCGGGTGAACGAATCATCTGTCCACGTCATCGAAAATTCTTTGCTCAACCCCAAAGCACCACGTCTCGCATATGCGATATTGATGCTGTACTTACACAGACTTGAAAGTCTCCTGTGATCTTGGACGTAAGGGGCTTTCTTGTAGAACATTAGAATTCCAGAAGCGATATCTGTCCCTTCATTGTGTATTTAACGGGCTAGAGGGTGGCCGCATGCCCGTCTACATCGGGACAGATACGACGTGGTGTACCGATAGCAACTTTCAGTACGACAACGAGCAGACGTAAGCTCCGACATGCATGATGTCATGCCGCACAGGCTGAAGAAAGTCTCCAAACGAAAGTCTTTGGGAAGAACAAAGTGCAGGGCCGCAATTCCAGGTCGACGGCTCGCTTGACAAATTGCAAAAATTGCGGTAGCGATGCCGAGACGGTACCTGTGAGAGATGTCGCGAAACCATTCAGCCTTGGCGGCTTAGTTCTGCGCGAGTAGTTGAGGTACCTTGTCAGGCATAAGCAGGCTGCGACAGGTACCCGCCGACAAGACACGCACGAGACTGCCAGAGGATAAGTGAACACGTAAGACAAGTCATATGTAATGGCTCTGGCGGCTGGAAGCATTTGTTCCGTGTGCAAGTTAGTGTCATGAAAAGACCATTGATTGTCGTCGCTGTGTCAGATTAAATGAGAAGAGCGCCAAGCATGAATCGTCAAGCTGCTTGCGACGTAAGAATGCTTCAGCGCCAAGCTGATAATAAAGAGCAAGTGCGCAGTCTCTAGGCGATGCGGGAAGACTGCCTGTTCTCAAAGGCCATCTATGCGGTGCGACGGCGGGATAGACTATGGTTGATTAGGTGTAGAGCGGCTTTTAGAGAGCGCGGGGCTTGCATCTCGAGGCCGGAAAAATAGAAGCCGTATAGATGAGCCATGGGATTCTGGTCCGCAGTGCACATATTGGGCTGTCGATCCGGTGGGCTCTGGATATTGCAGAAGCGTGGTGCCAATTCTCTTATCTCGACGTCTGGTGTTGTCCCGAGTGCGGTGTGGTAGTCTCTGGGTGACGAGCGGGCCGAAAGTTTAGCAGCGGCACGAACCTTGGAAACGTTTGGCTGGGCGCAGTGGCCGCGCTGCATGCGGCATGCTGGAGTTGATAACAGTTGCTATGGATATGGCGCAATTGCTATATGGATGATGGTCACATCGAGCGCAAGTGGTAAGGGCTGACTGAGGCTGACTATTCGATAGTAGCTGTAGAGAAGTGGATTTGGATACGATGCTACAGGCGCCAGGCTCGTGTCCGGCGCTGGACTTGCTCGGATTCGCGCGCATCTGCTGTCCGCAGTGTATTCTGGCGGATGGCGAGAATGCGGGTGGGGATGTTGCTATAATTGTAACGCATCCCCACGCCGGATGCAGCAGTCCTGGAGAGCGAGGCTTGGCCACGTCTGTTTCAGGTTGCCGACGCGCAACGTCGTCATGGCCGTCGGAGCCACGGGCTGCTCCTCCATGGCAGCCTGTGAACAGCCGTCGCTCATGGCGCTCGTCTATCTGGCCACGTACTCGCATGCAGGCTGAGAGGCGGGGGAGGCGTCCGGCTTGCGCATCGCGCCCTCGCTGCCATCGCAACGCCTGCGCAACGAAGCCGCCAGACTACCTGCTAGCTGCTACGTACAGAGGAACCATCGAATCATCGGGCTGGTCCGCGCTTGCTGCAGAGGCGACTTTGGTGGCGTCTCGGTTTTTCTGCTTCGTAAACGCGTGGCCCGGGGCTAGGCCGCGTTGGGGCATCTGGAATGCGACCCCCGATAAGCTGGGGAGCAGGAGGAGGAGCCCGCTGCCTGCTTGCGGACAACGGGCCACCTGGGAGCATTGTACAGTAGCAATTGGCACACGGGGCGGGCACAGTCAAGTTTGCAGTGAATGAAGTCGCGATCGGCCAGCGAAACAGGTGCAGAAGTCCAGGGCCGCCGAGAAAAGACGTTGATCCATGCTGGGCGCGACCAAACCGCGTTGGGGCAGGGACAGGAGCTTGATCGACGTCGTGGACCCTCTAGCGGCGCCCTGAAAGTCTGAAACAGAGGAGGGTGGAAGCGTTCGAAGCTTCTCAAAAGCCGCCAGCGGCCCAGCCCCTAAGCCTCGACGCTCAACAACATAACACTTGTTCGTCGGCCGTGGCAGCAGCCCTCTTTTGCTCTTCAGCTCGCGCATCTGCCTACACTCGCTTTTGCTGCTCTCGTTCTAGCACAACGCCGCGGCCCCCAAGTCCGCCCAGTTCCCCAGCCAGCCTGAGACAGCTCCGTGGCGTGTGCAACCTGGCGAGCACCTGTTGATAAGGCCCCAGGACGCTCCATTTGGGACGCTGCAGTCATTGTCCCGAGCCAGCGCAGGCCTCAGTCCCTCGCAGCGAGCCTCGCCCGCCCGACCCGCGAACCCCGGTACCGCCGAGCCATCCACAGCTTCATGCAGCAGGGGCAGCAACCGTGCCGATATTGAATATAGCCCGCCGCCTCCCCATCGCCGACGGTCTCTCTCTCTCGCTCCACTGCTCCACGTCCGCGCTCCCCCCAGCTCCAGCTCTGCCGGCAGCAGCCCGCGCCCGGTCGCCGCCATGCTCACCTTCCGCAAGTCGCTCGTCGTCGCCCTCGCCGTCCTGACCTTCTTCTTCATCTTCCGCTCCCACCACTCGAGCGACCTGGGCCCCAGCTTCAAGAATGCCCACGACATGCCCGTGCCGACCTCCCTCGCGAAGCCGAAGCCGGGCGACACCAAGGCCACCGAGTCCGCCGCCGAGGCTAAGAAGAAGGCCGAGAAGGCCTTTGCTACCCCAGACCAGCCCAAGCCGAAGCCCAAGACACAGATCAGCCTCGAGGAGCTGCACCAGCGACCGCTCAAGCAGCAGCTCGAGTACCAGTTCCCGTACGACGTCGAGGCCAAGTTCCCCGCCTACATCTGGCAGACGTGGAAGTACACGCCCGCTCAGGGCGAGTTCAGCGAAGACTTCCGTGAAGCAGAGGCGAGCTGGACCATCCACCACCCCTCGTTCGTGCACGAAGTCATCACCGACGAGGTCGCCGTGCACCTCGTCCGCCATCTCTACGCATCCGTCCCCGAGATCCTCGAGGCGTACAATGCCCTCCCCCTGCCGGTGCTCAAAGCCGACTTCTTCCGCTATCTGATCCTGCTCGCCCGTGGTGGTATCTACTCGGACATTGATACCTCAGCCCTGAAGAGCGCCGCAGACTGGATTCCTCGCGATGTGCCCACCAACTCTTACGGCATGGTCGTCGGAATCGAAGCTGACCCGGATCGCCCGGACTGGCAGAAGTGGTACTCTCGCCGCATCCAGTTCTGCCAATGGACGATACAGTCGAAGCCGGGACATCCGGTTCTTATCGATGTTGTAGCCAACATCACCCAGACGACGCTGAGCCGCAAAGCCGCAGGCACGTTGAGCAAAGACCACGAGAAAATCATTGAGTTCACTGGCCCCGCGCTGTGGACCGACTCCATCTTTGGCTTCTTCAATGACCCCGAGTATTTCGATATGAGTACGAGCAAGGGCAACATCACCTGGGAGCACTTCACCGGCATGAAGGCCCCGAAGAAGGTGGGAGATGTTATCATTCTGCCCATCACGAGCTTCAGCCCCGGAGTGAAGCAAATGGGCGCCGGCGAAGACGACGACCCAATGGCCTTTGTGAAGCACAACTTCCAGGGTAAGTGAACATCTATCACTATTCCGTGTGCCCCTCGAAAGATTTGGCCAAGTGTCAGGGTGGATGCGTTCTGCACGACCCTGTACCTGTGTCACTCGAGCGCCTCGACCAGTGCGCCGGAGCCGACGTTGCTCCAATCTCCACGCAGCCCCTTTCATTCGCTTATTGACGTGATTGTACTGACTGTCTCTAGGCACATGGAAGCCCGAAGAATTACGCCATATCGGCGAGAACAACGTCAAACCCAAAGTCAAATGAGCTGTCTCGACGACATAACGGCCGACCATCTCCGCTTCGACAGCGGACACACCCTTCTTGTACATGTTTGGAGATTTGACGACGAAGTAGAATACACATAGACTAGATGGATGGACATCTCGCGTCAGCCGCGGCTTGTCCGGGTCGGGCTGGAATACATTGGGCTAGGTTCCACAAGGGCCGTACGGCGTCGCCGTGTCGTGTCGCAGCCTACCCGGGAACGCGTCCGACGGCGCCCACTGCAACCAGAGTCCGGATATGGCAGGCACATAAAGGCTGGAAGTGATCTATCTAGCACAGGCGTTATCTTGCTCCTCATCTTTGTCCTTTCCTTTTCTTTATACATTCAGCCTCTCCTTTATAACTTCAAGCGCTGAAGTTTCGGGACGGGACGCGTCTTTTTGCGCTTTTGGCGTTTGGTGTGGGTGGGCGGGTGGCGAAGGATGGGGGAGACAGACAAAGACGCAGATGGGAAATGGAGGGAGGGACAGAAGGAAATAAAATGGAAGGGAAGGGAAGGGGATGGAGAGGGAAGGTGCCTTTTTGTAACAATATGCATGCATGCAGCGAGTGAGCGGGCGAGAGAGAGATGTAGCGGTCACGTAACACACACGCTGGAAATTTCAGGTGGAGCGGAGAAATGGAGGGATGAAGATATGGAGAAGGCATACTAGCAATCTGATTATTCAAAGCAGTTGTTTTACACACCTCGAGCCATGGTGTTCTCGGCGCTGACTGGGCTCGGCTGGGGGCTGAGTTGGGAGCGAAATCTGAAATCTGATATATGTGACAGATAAGTTCAAGCTCAAGGTCAAGTAGAAAAGGACATACGTGAGGAACAAATACAGTAAGGTCATCTTTCCGCATGTTAGGTTGTGTGCCTAGCCTCCGTTGTCCTTTTGAAAATGGGGAGTCGAGAGTCGAGAGTCGAGAGGAGGCGTCCGCGCTCTGATCTAATCTAATCTAATCTAATCCACCGGCCCAGACTAGACCACATCGCACCACACCATCGTGGATCTACGAGGAGCGCGTATCTATTTCGTCACGAAACAGTCTAGAGCTAGAGGGCTCCGCTGGTCTTTGTCAACCCTTATATTGTCCTTTATATGGCGTTTTATAATTACGATATCAACGCAAGCCTCTTCGATGTGACTCAATCAATACCGGCTCCTCGTAGAGAGAGAGATTGAGCTATACTCTGGCTCTGGCTGGGGCAGGTCTCTGATCTAGTGATAAGGAATAACTCAATCCAAACCCTATGCACCCCGTCTAAAGCCTGACGCCGTTGCATCCTGTAAGATCTATAGGCATACTGGTAGTGTGCGAGGCGTAATGAAGCGAAAGTCTTGTCTTGCGTAGGTCTGCTTTTGAAGTATTCTTTGATCATGAGCTGTGGCTCTGTCAGGGGGTGGGAGCGGGCTTGCGCAGACTGGCTTGGACTTGTTGGGTGCTGGATCGGGGGTGTGTGCGAGGTGGGGTGGTTGGTCTGGCGTAGGGGATTGAAGCTTTAGGGGGAGTGGTGGAGGGCTGGGGAGGGGAAGGGGAAGGGTGGGTGTCTGTGGACTGGGTCGGCACGGACTGGGAAATGGGATGAAGAGTAGGATGGGGGTAGAGTGCTGCAAGGATGTGGGGCTGCCACGTTTGAGGGACTGCGGTGAAAGACTGGGTAGATTGGTAAGGGAAGATTGGATGGCATTGGGATGTCTATGACATGGTGAGTCAAGTCGTAGCTACGATGAAGCTTAGATGCTAAACCGAAATCGAACACATGTCACACTCCCAATTCCCAACTCAGTGTTGAAGATTTGAAAAGCTTTGCACCTGTTCTGAGCACCGATGGCGAATCCTAGGACATATTGCTAAATGCCCTTGGGACTCATATCTTCCTAACGCATGATGATGGCCTCGAAAGGCCGCAAACACTTTTCTAATCCCCATAACGCCAGGACAATGTGAAGCTAAAAGATTCGTGACTGTAGTAGGTTGACCACAGACACACCCGCATCTCGGGATGATAGAATTACGACTGTCGACTCATCGCCGCTTCCCCGTAACAGCGCCGACGATGCTATCAATGATCAACATCAGCGTGCCCCCAATCGTCGGCCTCCGCTCGACATCCCTGCGCGAGTGTTTGGAGCGGGGCAAATGATGTGAGTGGTGTGAGGGCCGACGTTCGTAGGGTGCTTGTTCGTAGTATTGGGGTTGCTGGGCGTACGGTTGGACTTGCAGTTGCTGCGAGGGCTGGTGATATGGGTCGTGAGGGGTATTCTGGACTTGCGGAATCAAGGCCCCAGAGGTGCTGTCGTAGGGTGGGTATTCTTGCGGTGATGGCAGTTCGTGGGTTTCGGTGAAGTGGGCATGGTGGTGCTGCGTCGAGGGGTGGTGGGGAGACATGGTGGACGGGTGGTGGGGTGTGGTGTCGAAGAGGGTTCTGAGCCTATCCGGTAACTCGGGATTTGATATTGTGTGGAAATCGTAGATGAGATGTTGATATGGGCTGGCAATGGGAGATTCGTCAAGTGAGGATCCGAACTGAGCTTTGTATCTTGGTGCAGGACTTGTTTGCACTCATAATAACGAGGCTACGTACAAATTGCGTAATTCTTAGCCTCGCTATCAGCGCTTCTGACCTCTTGATGTATGTTTGCTGCAGCCTGATAACTATGCTTTAGTGTGAAGCGCCCTGTAACTTTGCTGTTCGCCTTTTCCAATAAGATTGCGCGTCAGGTTGTACGACTTCGCTTGATCGCCTGATGTGCGCCTGCGACAACACGGATTACCGCATGCAGCGAAGTGAAGCTGGAGTTGTAAAAGATAGTCGATCGGTTGGTTGTCGGCTGTTCCACTCCAAGGGTTGCGGGCGACAGACGATGTAGACCGTAGCTTACGTGTGGTTTGCGGATGTGCTGATGTTCAAATGAAGAAGGCAGAGAATGAGGAAGGTAGACAGGGAAATATACTTGATTGAGATGTAGAAGATGAGAAATGTGAAAATAAGCTAGTCAGAGATGCTTCTCGTTCCATACCTTGAGTCACCTGCTGGTGCTGGTCAAATTTAGGAACACCCGGGTAAGCCTTGAGGCTATCACGAGTATTGCACAGCCCGGCTTCAACGGACTAATCCGACGTCCAATAGCAGAACTTCAGGGCACACGGGCGATCTTCCATGACCGGGGAAGATGTGGAAGGCCCCTAACCATTGGCATGAGGCAAGGTGAGGGGCGACGAGGGTAATTGTGATTATGATGTCAGAGAGATATTTACAGGCTGTGACGCGGTGTGCCTTGCGTTAGCTTGCGGACAGTAAGGCGAGTATCTTCTTGGTAGAGCTAGAGATGCGAACTTTGCATGGTTCGTGATGAACAGACGAAATGACTTCTGGTGGGCGCGAAGCGTAACACATAAGGCTAAGAGCGCCAAGGACGGTGGCGTCATTATCAATACGCAGCAGAGCCACTTCGCGAATCTCTCCAAAACCCCAATGACGGCGTGCATTGCAATCTTGAGATGCCGTATTTGACAAGAGGCTTCCCCATGGCGCCCATTATACCCCAAGTCGATCACGACAGCCCCGCTTCTTCCAATGACCCTGTGGACTCGGTCATGAGCGAAGAGGGCATGCGTGAGGAAGAACGAAGCATAAGACTTAGGGCAAAGAATAGACGGAAACGCTATCTGGAAATGCATCCCGAGTACTTCAACGACTCCTCCCTCGAGCTCGCCGACCCTCTGCTGTACGATCGTCTGATTCGTCGTTTCCAAACCGCTGCTGAGCGCGAAGCCGAAGGCCGCCAAAAGGGATTCTCGGGTGTTATGGCTACGGATCTTTGGCGCGCCGAGGCCAAGAAAGACGCCCTTAGTCACCCGAGCCCGCAGTCTCTTTTCACATACAACCGTGGGCCGCAGGGACAGATTCTGGAAGAGGACAAAGACGACAAGCCGATGAGCAAGGAGGAGGGCAAGGCGTGGTGGGCTGACGAGATGACGCAGAGGTTCCTGAGAGGGGACGACGCCGACTTCAACTACAAGTCCTTGGACGCGAATGACAAATATGACGACCCGGAGGAAGAGCGCGACATCCAGGAGGCCTACTTTGACAGCATGGAGCCGGACTTTGACTCAGATGGTGAGGGCAGCGAGAAGATCCTCACCGGAGAGACTGGTATTCAAGATTACTGAACGCACGATCCTCTCTGCAGTTCACTGCGCACAATCCTCGTACTTCATTGCCCGAGTTCAACTCTAGACACCGGATCCAGGCTTGAGCATAAGAATGCATCTGCGAGAGCTCGCTCTTGAAGCTGTCACCCCAGGCTTTGTGAAAACTCACGCCGGGCTTCTAACGCTAGAGAAGGTGTAGATTCACGCTTCGACATATGAGTCCCAAGCTTTCACGTGTCCATATGGGCAGAGGCCGGGAATCTACTTCTGGTCACTGTCTTCACCGTGTATATGGAATGGACTCCTGGCAAATCCAACAGACTCTTGCGAGTATCTTCAAACACGCAAAAGTCAGATAACGCTGCTAAGACAGAGATGAGTTGCAGTTGACTACCCACACCTGTGACTCGTCCTCTGAGCGGAACATCCAAGTAGACATCCGACAACGAATGTCCATATTATCAATTTGTACAGCAATCTTCTGTTCTCGCGTAGGTTTTTTTCTACCAGCGCAGTTTCTTCCACTCCTCCTGTCAAGTGCGGAATCATTCCTCTTCACCTACCCCAAATGGTAGTACCGGCTATGTGATCCTCCCGTTTATCTGCCGCACGCGTGATCCGTCCCGTCTCGCCAACTAAGTGGAGATCCCAAGAAACCCCAGATCCACAGGTGAGTGGGCTTCCGAACAGCGTGAATATCGCGAGGCTTTATTGGCGTACGTCAGGCACGATGCTAGCTGCAACGAACGGCACGATTAAGCGTCGATATGGTGGCTTATGGCGTCGGCTCGGCGCACGTCAAAGGCGGATACACGTGCGAGCCGTCTCAAAGACCGACGGAATTTTGCTTGCAAAGCGGTCTGAATTGGATCGGACCATGTTGACACGGAAGACGGGAAAACTGGGGTTTGTCAGACAAGGGTAGGCGATTCTGGGGTACTCACCCCGCGAAGCTTTCGAGCTTTTCTCTTACCAGGGATGTTATTCGATACTCCCATCCAGCGAGCAACAGTGGGGTAAAAATGCTTAGAGTCGATCAGATGGAGCAGGGCGTGCACTGATCAAGCCTGTTGTCGTGGTTGCGATTCGCGATGCGCCAGAAAACCACTTGACACCCCTCTGGTAACTGTTGAGTATGCCACCACTACCATTCTACTAGTGCGGCTACGAACGGTCGCCAACCACCGGCATCGTTCAACTGCAGTTGCCAAGATACACAAGGCTTGGTATCAACAAGCCTATCGTTGACGCTGTGAAACGTCGACAAAGTGCCACATACATAGCACCCCGGCAGTCCCATTGAACCATCAGTCTTCCCACGACAACCCTTACTCAGACCCAACGTTATTGGAACAGATACTCTTTCCAGGATGGAGAAACCAGGGGTCGTCAAATCAGACTCGCAAGACTCACAGGATTTGCCCCGCACCCAGTCCTTCAGCCAGCAACCGCACCCAGGATCTGGCCATGGCCACCGCAACAAGGCCGAAGAAATTGCACGTATCGATGCCCTCGCTACCAGCCCGGGGGTGACTATGGCTTCTTTCGCTCATCTAGACGAGAAGAAGATTCTGCGAAAGATGGATCTACGCCTCATCCCTATGTTGGCGCTACTTTACCTACTTTCATTTTTAGATAGAGGCAACATTGGAAATGCGAAAATTGAAGGGCTCGTCGAGGATCTGGGCATGACTGGTCCTCAGTACAATTGGACACTGACAGTTTTCTTCTTCACCTACGCCGCATTCGAAGTCCCTAGTAACCTGTTGCTAAAGAAGTTGAGGCCAAGCATCTGGCTGCCGTCGATCATGGTGGCTTGGGGAATTGTCATGACCCTCATGGGTATAGTGCAGAATTATCATGGGTTGTTAATTGCTAGAATCTTTTTGGGGGTTGCCGAGGCTGGGTAAGTGGTTTATCGTTCCCTCCCTCCTTGTTGCAAATGAGTGCCATCTGTACAGTTGCTGATAGCAAGCAGACTATTCCCTGGTGTAGCATACTATATCACAATGTGGTACTGCCGTCACGAAGCGCAATTCCGCCAGGCACTCTTCTTCAGCGCAGCATCTGTAGCCGGCGCATTCTCAGGCCTTCTAGCTTTTGGCATCGCCCATATGGATGGTGTCGGTAATCTCGAAGGATGGCGGTGGATCTTCATCTTGGAAGGCATGTTGACCGTTATCGTAGCTATAGCTGCATTCTTCACGCTCTACGACTTTCCAGAAACCGCAAGTTTCCTGACGGAGGAAGAACGCGCCTTTGTCGTCTACCGACTCAAGTATCAAGCCTCGCAGAACAGCGATGCTGTGCAAGTCGCGCAGGACGACACTTTTCAGTGGAGTTATGTTAAGGATGCTTTTCTGGATTGGCAAATTTGGACGAATATTTGGGTATACTGGGGTATGTTTCTCCCAATACAATGCTCTAGTGTTGCAATTGGAGACTACGACTGACATGATGTTATAGGCATTGTCGCACCACTTTACGGCATCTCGCTCTTCCTCCCCTCCATCATCCGCGCGCTCGGGTACACAAGCTCGACCGCCCAACTCCTAACGGTGCCGATCTACATCACAGCGTCCGTCCTCGCAGTCGCCGTAGCGTACACGAGTGACCGATATGGCAAGCGGTATCCATTCATCTTAGGGTGTCTTTGCATCATGGTAAGTCACCACGTGCTGCCTATGGCAATCTCAACCCTTCTCACATCATATCCGTTCCTACCTCCCGCTCCTCTCATTCCATACCCCCACTCCCCCTATCACACATGGTACTGACCCCACCCCAGGCCATCGGCTTCATAATGTGTCTCGCCTCCACAACCCCCGGCGTAATCTACGCCGGCGTCTTCCTCGCGACCTGCGCCCTCTACCCCGCCTTCCCCGGAAACATCACCTGGCTCTCCAACAACCTCGCCGGCTCCACCAAGCGCGCCGCCGGCCAGGCTATCCAGATCGCCATGGGTAATCTCGCGGGCGCCATGGCCTCCAACTTCTACCGCAGCCAGGACGCGCCGAGGTATGTGCTGGGTCATGCGCTGGAGTTGGCGTTTATCGTGGCGGGGATTGTGGCGGTGGGGGTCCTGGTCGTGGGGTATAGGAGGGTTAATGGGAAGAGGGAGAGGGAATTGGAGAGAGAGAGGGAGGATGGTGGCATGGGGTGGACGGTGGAGGAGATGAGTGCGAAGGGGGATCGGGCGGTTACATTTCGGTATTTCTTGTGAGGAGGGGGTGAGTTGAGGGCATGTCGGGATTGTGGTTTGAGGTAGGGATGTTGAGATTCTTAGTTGAGTTGAAATATGGATATGTAGGTGTGGAATTGAAAGCTATCCTAAAAAGTCTTGAAGGGTCTTGATGTGCGTGGTGATGATCGGCCACTCAAAGATGCAGTAGAAGTATGGAAATGTATTGAGCTTGTGCCGGTATCGTGACATGCTGTGTGAGGAGCATCACGGAGAACAACGGAGGCCAATGAAGCCTTTTGGCTGCTGAACTCTTCTGCTTCAATATCTACGCGCTCCTCGTAGGCCATTTGGCAGACGTGTCATAGAAACCCGCGTCACATAGCAGACTATCAGCACAACAAGGTGTCTTAGCTCGTAAATCTGTTCTCCAATAGGTCACGATCAGTAAAATTCTGAGTCATGGAAGATCAAGCAAGAACTGAATTCATTCGAGATACATGAGCTAATGTAGCAAGGCAGCCCAGGAGCAGTTTGACCAAGAAACCGTCCTCCAAAACAGTAAGCCAAAATGATCAAAATGAGTGTTTTACTTGGCTTTATGCGAGATAACCTAGTCGTCGGAGAAAGCCCAAGCCAGCTTGGAAGTTATCGGGTATCGAGTAAGCTCAAGGTAGTCGAAAGAATCGAGAGCAAGAAGCAAGTACTGACTTCAGCTCGGTGGGAGAAGGAAGGCGTTTTCAAGGCTGTTGGCTGGATGGTGTTGTTCTTCCAATTGGCGTAGCGAGATGTGAAATTATTTCCTGTCCGCGCCGCAGATGGGGCACTTCTCGTCCGCATTGGCCTCGAGATTCTCAGCGCCGCACTCGTTGCATCTCCAGATATCAGGCGGGGTGTTGGCCATGGTGAAAATCGATGTTGATTGTCTGCCTTCGAGCGAGATTGAAGTATGATATCAGGAATTGGTAGGCCTATCTGTGAAGGACCGGCGTGTGGAAGGTCTGGAGGGATGTGCTTGTTCTGTCTGCTGGGCGTGCAGACCATTGTCGATTTATAGTCGATGGGAAAGGGATACTGAGGGACGATTCTACACACAATGCCTCCCATCGTGCCCTCTTAAGCGGTTATATGAGGTTGAAGCCTAAAGGGGGCGCGCTTCGTCGTGCCTCATTGCAATGCGATGGCGAGCCCTTTGCGGGCTATGTTGCCGGCGAGAACCGATTGAGATGGCGAGGACATGTGAGTTGCTGCCCCATAGAGCTGAAGGTGAATGCTTCATTGTAGCCCGAGGGAGGACGTAGAAGGAGAAAGCAAAGCCGAAACATGATGAGTGACGAAGAGACCAGGTGATCACGAGCGTCCTTGAAGTGTGAAGGCGGCCGGAGGTACAAGTAATGTAGTCAACAGCCCTGCCGCGGCAAATCCGTCTAGTATACACCAAGCGCGAGGCTTCGCTCAGCCTCATTGTCTGACTGGTCCATTGCTAGCCAAAGAACGTGAATGGCGGTGTACAAGGCCAGGTAGAAGCTTCGGTGATCGTTCTAGGTGGCTGGAAGCCAAGCGATTGGCGAATCCGTGTCGCGTGGCACGATGCCTTCAGAGGTCATATCCTGCGCTTCGATTCTGGGAGAGACTTCTGATGTATAGTCACTCAAGTTGCCTACCACATGTACTTTCAGAACAGGACCTGAGAGTCACGGTTACTGGCAATGCCGTGTTCAGAGACATGAAAGATCCCTCTGGGAATATACGCAAACCTATACAAACAGTCCAGCTACCAATATGCAACTCACAAAGGGCGTTGCATAGGCGGCTCGGCCATCGAGGCGCTGAAGTGATCTCCGCCTGATAGGGCACATGACGAGGCTGGGAGCCAAGCAGAACATGACGCCTTTCTGAGAGTTCCAGTAGGCATACTGGAAAGGGCAGGTTCAACCGTCAACCGTTGCCTTCTTGTCGCGAAGAAGAGCGAAGGCATCACTGGCAACAACTGCGTCATATGCGTAGCTGGACGCCGTGATGAGTAGGCGTCTTTGAGTGACGGGTACAGGTGGTCTATCGTTGATCTCATGCATCAATATGCTACAATAGAAGAGATGGTGAAGTACCAGTCAATTTGGTCGTATGAGCGGGGGAATGATGATGGCCGTCAAAAGTCTACGGATGCGATAAGATGTGGTAGATTGTTTCCGTACAGAATTACGCACTAGTCCCGAAAGGACGTATGGCGTCGATTACACAACCCTAACCCAGATCATTCTCACACCTTGTCAAAATTGAACTGATCGAGTCCTTTGAACAGATAGTCGTTACCAGCCTACATAGGTCATAATCGAACGATAAATAGCCTATGAAAAAGGCGAAATCAAGGACGCCGTGGTACTGGGGCTCTTCCAGCTGGCACTTTGTACCTAGGGTGTACGTACCCAATGGCGGGGATGCGAAGTCAGCTGAAGACACTCAAGAAAGATAGAGCAGAGGTAAAAAAGGCCTACCGGCGACATCTGGCACTCCCTGGTGTCTGACTGGACTTATCTCGTATCTTGAATCGTGCCGTCCAGTAACATGAAAAGCCTCTATTATCGTCAGCTTATGGAGGCGGTTTCGTTCAGGTGGTTTATCCTTCATCATAAGAACTATAATCTTGTAGCGTAGCCATCAGTAGCGGGGTGGATACATGAGTAGCGAGGTTGATGAACCTGAAACGAGTGAGTCCTGGGGTACCTCCACAATGGTTTTCAAAGCTCATCTGAACCAGTATCTCAATCCATATCCTGTCGAAAGACGCAGGTGATTGATAGGTTCTTGTACAATTTGCTTCCTAGAGACCGTGTGATCAGTCACCTACTCAGCAAAGTAGCCTTGTCACTACGTTCCAGAACACTTCATGTAATTCTCAAACACTCAATCTCTTCAGGAGACACGGCGCCAAACCTGGTATATCTAAAATAAGAACAGCCCGTATCATAAGTTATATCCAAACCGCTCGCATGAACGTTGTAAAACTACATCTGGAGGGTACCATAGGGGTTAACAAAGTTCAACGAAGCCTCTTAGCTGTTGATGGATCTACAAGTCAAAAGATACATACGCGGTCCGCGTACCCAGACACATACAATCGGCCCCGACTACCACTTTCGAAAAGCGGTACTTTGCGGACAGCGCTAGAATTTCAACATTCACGATTCAGAGTCAAAGTCAAAGTCTCGGTCGCCAGAGGTACTCAATTCTCGTTCTCGGGGATTCATGATTCATCTATCCTTCTTCGTATGCACCGCACCCCTCTCATCCCTGAACTAAATCTCAATGTGTATCTCCATCTTACAACCCATCCTACCTCCGACCCCCAAGTCACCAAACCCAAGCACCGCTCTGACTAGCCCCGAATTCATACACCCCCTACCACCCCCTCCTCCAATCATCCTCATCCCCTGCCCTCCCATCCCCACCTCAGCTCTCCTCTCGCCTGGTCTAAAACAACCAAGCGACAAACGTGCGATAGAACCAATTGCCCTGCTTCTTCGTCCTCGCCGTCGCCGCTTTGTGCGCCAGGAACGCTTCTTCCTCGCGGTCGATTTCGTCCTTGCCCGTGTAGAAGTCGGCTTCGTGGGGTTTGACGGCTTGCGTCTTGTGCCAGAATTTGTAGCCGAATATTAGACTGTAGATAGGCGTGGTTAGCGGGATGGGGTAGAGGAGGGAAGGGGGAAAGGGGAGGCAGGGAGGAGAAGGGAGAAAGAAGGGAGGAAGGAGGGGAGGAAGGAGGGGAGGAAGGGGAAGAGGAAGAGGAAGAGGAAGAGGAAGAGGAAGAGGAAGAGGAAGAGGAAGAGGAAGAGGAAGAGGAAGAGGAAGGGGAAGGGGAAGGGGAAGGGGAAGAAAAAAGAGAGTGAGGTTTCAGGGGCTTACATCAAGTATAGCGGTATACCTAGATAGCCTGTGATGAAGTTCTTGTAGTCCTGAAAGGTCGTTAGTGTAGTTGTACTGGTTGGACGGTGATTGGATGAGGATAGAGAGGGGAAATTTCGGTAGACGTACAAAATCACCGTAATCTTTCGAAGGCGTAAACACGCTAAAGTTCTTCGTAATGGCAATCAAGCAGCAGAAGAAGAGCGCAATGTACGACCCTATCATCCCAAATGGCGCAACGTACGGCATCATGTCATTTGTGATGCCCTGGGCGCGTCGGGCTCGCACGAAGTAGATGTGTGTGACGAGAATAGAGATCCAGGTCAGCAGACCGAAAATGGTGACTAGATTGACGAAGTAGCCGAAGACGGTCTTTGCGTCGTCGGCAACCTAGAGGGAGATGACAAGTTAGCTTTGGGTTCTGATGAGGAAGGGAAGGAGAGGTCCGATGCCCTTTGATACGAGGAGCGCGTGTCAATTAAGTCATATACAAGAAGCTCGCGCCAACGTTGTAAAACCACGCTTAGAGCGTACTATAGGGGTCGACAAAGGCCGATAAAGCCTCTTGACTGTCGACGGGTTCATGACTCAAAAATTACGCGCTCCTCGTAGTGTGGTATAAGATACTACACACGCAAAGGCCACTTTGACCGCTGGGGATACGTACGTTCATAAGGGCCAGCAAACAAAAGCATGACGAGAGTCCAAGTGCAGCAACCGGAACCCCACGCTTGTCAGTGTATGCTAGTATGCGCGGTGCATTGCCTTCTTTCGCGAGTCCGAAAATCGTGCGGCTGGCTATGTAGAGGTCTGAGTTGGATGCGCTGAAGGTGAAGACCAAGATGCAAGCGTTGACAATACCAGGGAGGTGAGGAATGTTGGCATTCTTGATAGCGACCACAAAAGGAGACGCAGAAGCTCCAGGTTGTTTTGTCGCGAGCTTGTTGGCTGCAAGCAGTTTCGTGTCGTTGTACGGTACGAGCATGCCAACGAAGAACACGCTGAGGACGTAAAAGAACAGGATTCGATAGAAGGTAAGCTTGATGGCGCGCGGAATGGTCTTGCGAGGATTCTGTGCTTCCCCGACAGTGACACCGACAAGTTCGGTTCCGAGGTAGGCGAAGACGGCGTTGACCAAGGAAGCCCAGAACCCGTAGAACTTTCCTGCATCTCCCTTGTCAATATAAGGAGCGAAAGCCCCCGGATTTTTGTAGTATTTGAAGCCGGTTGCGGGAGTGGGACCAGCGCCCACGGTCAGAAGGAAGCAGAGGAATATTATGCCCACAATGACTAAGACTTTGAGACTGCTCAGCCAGAACTCGAATTCGCCGAAGAACCGAACGCCAAAGTAGTTGATGGTTATGATTGCGACCATAAAGACCGCTATCCATACGCCGGGATTGACTTGATCTGCTGTTTTCCACTCTTGAATAACCAATGCGGAGGCGGTCAGCTGATTCGGCGTGACAATGATGTATTTGAACCAGTAGGTGTATCCAAGAGCAAAACCAAGGCAGGGATCACAGAAGCGGGTTGCATAGCCAGCGAAGCCAGAGGCTTGTGGAAGCCATGCCGCCATTTCTCCGAGCCCGCACATCACCACGAAGACCAGCAGGCCGACAAGAGTGTAGGAGATGAGTATAGATGCGGGCCTACATGTGTTAGAAGCTGCTCATGGAATTATTTTTATGTCGTACCCAGACTGAGCCAGCGACTTCCCAGTACCAATAATGAGGCCCGTGCCTATGGCCCCTCCGATTGCAATCATGGTAATATGGCGACTCTTGAGGCCACGATGGAGGTGACCATGATCTTCATACTCAACAGCTCCGTCAGACCCAACGGCGGGTACATCGGTTGCTGTTGTGTAATTTGCCTCTTTGTCATGATGAGGACTCGTGCCGTCAGAGGAATTTGAGCTCCGATTGAAGATTGCCATGGTCGTGGGAACCCACTGGACGTGTGGGTGTCGCAAAGGTTACTCGCGCGACGGTTCACGAAACTACGTCTGCGGCGGCGGGAGAGGCGCGACGCCGTGCGCGTGAAGCAGAGCCAAGTCTTGTTCAAGCGGGGGTGGGGTTTCCAGGACTTTTTAATACTGAAGAATCGGAGAGCCGTGGTCGACGTTTACTTATCAGGTCGCTGATGACCGGAATGGTTTCACGTGCGTGTGGGTCTACCAAGGTGATCAAGGTAACACAAAGCCTCCACACCGTACGGTGTTTGATGCAGCCTAGGTGCAAGGGATCGAAGGAATGGATAAGTACTGGCCTGGTTGTAGAGAGGCCCCCAAAGTATTGTAATCACCAGCAGGCTGGCATCAGCAGACTGGGTGAGGGGAGGTCTTATGTCTTCCCAATCGCCAGGTTACCGCAAACCCTGTCATCCTCCGCGACTCCAGATGCGCAATATGAGCTTCCTATCCCGGTATGACGGTTACGATGTTTGCCCGCCCTTTGACGCTTGGCGAGGGGTTGGCGGAGCATTGGCATCGCATGGTAGAGGTTGGCCAAGCTGTTAGACGGTGTTCCCAGCGAACTTATTGATAAGAAGGCAAATACTGCTCGATAGCCCAAGGGAAGGCGCGTGACATGCGCGCTGTATGCGACGGCGTTGCCGCAAGCGCGAGACATTCTTGGACAGCATTCGGGAGCTCTGTTCATATTCGCGATAGAGCGGCGCACTCCAAGACTCGAGTGGTCATCAGTTCTTGCTTGACAGCAATCTTGGAACGGCAAGTCTAGCGGAGTGGGGTAACGGTAACGGCCCCGGAGCCGGCCCTTGCCTGAACCAGACTAGCATTCACATGTGTACATCCCGATGTCTTGTTGAGGCTCAATACCGAATCAGCCCTGCGATAAGCCTCAGGAATGGTAGAACGATCGATGGAGCCCATTTTTTGTGGTCTTGCTTTGTGAAGTAGTACGCTGTCTGAGGAAATACCGGAGTTTTGCAACGCCGCATCACTATGTGTCAGAGAATGAGGCTCGGAAAGACAGCGTAAATGTACCAGTAAGCTGGTTTGCACTTATGTTACCTGCATCCTGGGTCGTTGGAGTTGACGAGAGTGTTAACCCATACGCATGTTTGATCAATGTACGACCAGATGATCATAATTGTCCGATCCAGATAGTTTCTATAAAGATTCGGTCCCACAGCCCGACTCTACGAAGGAGCTAGTTCTTAGGAGGAATTATCTTATACACCTCCATCCAAAGTTGTTATATACGGTATAGGTATCATCGCAGGATATAACGAAGCCCGACGAAGCCTTTTGGGTGCGGTCTGTAAGGAGTGTTGAGAATTCCTTGTCGTAGCTACTATGAATCTAACGACAGCGAATTCCATGTATTATACTTTTCTACCTTGGCCGTCGATCTCAGTAATAGGACAGTCGAGGACTCATTGTAGGTTCTAGACTGCACAGTAGATATGTAAAACCACGACTAGGATCGTTGTGGTAAGGAAAAGGAGGTAGGTTCAAAAAGCACGTTTCACCTGGTCCCTGTTCTAGCGTCCATCAGAGTCCATGGTATCTCTCTACCCCACAATGCCAAAGCTTCTGGGGCCTTGCCATATAGTGGAAGCTGTACACTAACTGTAACATCGTAGAAGATGGATGCAAGGGTGAGAAGAGTCCTTCTAGTATGATCACAACCAACCGGCGCTCAAGATTGTAGGCGATGAAAGGGGCCAAGCCAGTGAATCGGGCGAACCAGGGTCCTCTCAGGGTAGGGCTGATGGGCGCTGTGAGAGCTGAAGCCAGCGTAACGAGGGCGGCTACGCAGCCGAACCAGGCAAAGAGGCAGCTGTAGCAGTGCCAGAGCGAGGCCGACTGCTCATGACGCGCCTCGTTGAGCACATTTCTGTCTTTCTGTGCGTGCTGAGCTGTAGACGTGGCGTCTGCTTCCTCTGACGGCATCTGGCATAGTTTGCGAGGGTCGAGTGCATCCCCACTGAAACGCCGCCGGAACATGCTGCATCCCAGCCATGATTGATGCTTGCCAAGGCACAGCCCGTGACCCGACATCGACGACCTAGACGAGCCCTACCTGGGACGACGCTGGCCGACGAGCACAGCTCGACGACAACTACTCAACCTGCCCATCCACGTACCGCCGCCGCCGACGACTCGACGCTCGACCGCGCTGCCGCCGCGTTGCACGCATCCTCCCCGTCGCCGCGCGCCCCACGGCTTACGAAGTACCTGCCTCTGCGCGGCCCAGAGCGACAACGCACGAAAGCGCCGAACGCTGGTCCGCCCGCGTCTCGCAAACACCCACTTCGAGGCGGCCTCCTCCTCTGTATATGCGTGCAGAGCCCGCGCGACGATCGGACGAGGCCTAGCCCGAGGCAGATGTGGACAGCGAGCTGGACTGGCACCCGTCCCGCGCTCCGTATGCTCCCCGCGAGAGCTCTGCGCATAGCCTCGTGAGCGACGACGACAACGACGCCCGCTCCCGATACCACAAGTCCGGCCTCCTCCTCGACCGCACCTCCCCCTGCAAGCCGGCGCCATGTCCTACTACGGCAACGGCCAAAACTACTACAACCCCAGCATCCCGCACTCGAGTGCGGGCGGCCAGTATCAGAACCCCTACGACCCCACCGCAGACAACACCAATGGCGGTACGGGCTACGGGTACCCCGACAGGCGCAACAGCTATGCAAGCCGCCAGCAGGACGAGCTGTTCATGGGCGAGAACAGCGCCGCGCAGATGCCCACGTCGCCCACCATGGCCGCGTACAACAACAGCGGGTACCAATACCAGGCCCAGGCGCAGCAACAACAACAGCAGCAGCAGTACAACCCCCAGAACTACGGCTCTTCTGTAGTGTCCCAGCCGAACCCCCAGACGTACGGCGGCGTCAACAGGACATTCCCGAACGTGAACCATCAGCCATACAATCCGGCCCTCTATGCCGACAACAGCCTCAACAGGAACAACACCGTCAGCCATCCGTACGGCTTCTCCTCTCCGCAGTCCCCCACGACCGCCTCTTACCCGTCGCCCTCCACGTACCAGCAGCAGTCACAGTTTGGCAGGACTGCCTCGGTGCAGAGCAGGCCGACAGCATACACGCCACCAGCACCGCCGCCCCTTCCAGTACCGCCTGGCAGCGCGCAATCTCCGAGCGACGACTGGGGCAGCTACCCGGCGCGACAGCCGTCGAATGCGCATTCGACGCACTCGTACCACCGCTCTTCCGAGACATCGCATGCCCCGCTTCCCTCTCCACCCACCTACGGATCGGGCTATGGCTCACAAGATCAGATTGATAGATACCCATCCACCTCAAGCCATCTCTCCAATCCGCTGCCACCCACCCCGAGCGCCCCTCCAGCACCCCAGCATTCCCCGCAGCGCTCGGACACGATTGGCCGCCGAGCACTTCCGCCGTTGCCCCGTCAAAATGGGTCGGACAGCGACGATTACTTCGCACAACCGAACGGCAACGCCTACGCACAAGACGAGCTGTTTACGCAAGTAGAGAGCCTCGCGGCGGGTGGAAGTTCCGCATACCAGCCTACCATACAAGTGCAGCAGCCGAACGGTGGCCAGTACTACGACCATATCGAGCGACAGGCATCGGGGCGAAACGGCGGGCGAGTGAACGGGGACCATTTGGCTCCCTCCGCTGGCCAAGGCCACTATACAAGCGACGAAAGCGATGTCGAGGCAGCTGCTGGTCTGGCTGCCCTTCGCATGGCGGAGGAGCAAGATGAAGCTGATGAGGCTCGCAGGCGCAGTGGGGGCGCAGGCTTGTTCAGCACCTATGCATCCATTCAGTCTCCCCCGCTGCCCGCTTCTGCAAGCCAGCCTGTCCAAGGTTCAGCCAGTGACAGCGACTATGTTCCTGTCGACGTGGGCCTCTACGGCGGCAACTTCGAGCCACACTTTACGTATGGAGGTGGCCCTAACCAATTAGCTTCTGGCGGCAATCGGGACAGCGGAAGCCATCCCGTATCCTCGTCAGGGTCCCAAAGACGCTCCGAGGCCGCCAGCGACGACTATGACTCCATCCACCCATTCCCCTCCTTTTCCACCAATGCGCGTGTTGATACATTTGGAACTGGGGGTCTCGAGGAGCCCAGTGCCCGGCGACGCAGTTATGATGAAGGAGACGAAGTCGTACTCACAGAGCACCAGTCACCTATCGTCGGAGAGCCTCCCGACATGTTCTATCATCCTGGCATGTCTACGAGCCGGCCACTGCCGCCTCCGCCTGCGGCAAATAATACCCGCCGGGGTTATCACCAGAGCAACAGCTCATCCGGTTCTTACGAGTATTGGCGCAACTCGGTCTCAGTCCGGGGCTCATACCCCACGGACGCCCAGTCTTTACAAATGCAAACTCCCTCAGGCACCCTGGTTCCCAGATCGACCTCCTTGTTGCAACACAGCAACACTCCACAAGCAGTACCGCTTCCGCGCTCTAAGACAGACGCCGAACAAGGCCATAGGCCCCGGCAAGCGAACGCCAACCGCAATACATTCTATGGCGGCTCTGTCGATAGCGATGGAAACACCCTTACACCGAGTAGCGCAGATGCGGTCGCGATTGATCTTCCGACACTTCCCGCTGGAAAACGTTTCAACCCAGCCAAGCTCTCCTCTAACGATTTCAAGAAATGTACAGAGCCTTGGGCTCTGAGCTCGGTCATCTCTTGGCTGAAGACGATGACTGAAGGAGAGCAAGATTTGAAAGAAGGTCCCATTTTCGACGGCCTCGTGGCTCTATTCACGCACAAGGTCCCAACGATGAACATTGCGGACGCGGAGACGCTGAGTAGTCGCGTAGTTGCCGAGATGTACAAAGCAGGCACACTTGTACACGAAGAAGAGTGGTTGAAGTTCTCGTCGGCGACCATGACTGGTGTTATTTACCAACTGACAGGCGGCGGTTGCTATGCGCCCATGCTGCACAATTACACCACACCAGCCCGCTGCTACGCACATCACTGCCAAAGAACGCTGAAGAAGATTGATCTGCAGACTCCTGCTGGTGCACCGCGATCGGATGATTGGGCGACTTTCTACAAATTGAACAAGGACTCTGTAGAAGGTGTGAGCCCGAAAGAAGTTGAGCGGCAGAATATTCTTCATGAAATTGTTCAGGGCGAGGACAACTATATGGAGCGGCTTGACGTTTTACGGAACTTGTACCGTGACAAGCTTTCATCCTCACAACCTCCTGTCATTCCTCCGAAGAAGGTCAGCAAATTCATCAAAGACGTCTTTGGTAAAGTGGACGCTGTCAAGAGTGCGAATGCCGACCACCTGTTACCGCAGATGAAATACAGGCAGCAAGAGCAAGGTCCCTGGGTAACGGGATTCAGTGACATCTTCAGAGAGTGGATTCGAAAAGCGAAGCAAGCCTACATTGAATATGCCGCCGCTTTTCCGTATGCCACATTCCTCGTCCGCCAAGAGGCTGACAAGAACATGCTCTTCCGCACGTTCTTGGATGATGCGCGAGCGAATAGGTTGTCGAACAAGTTGAGCTGGGATACATACCTGAAGGCGCCAATCACGCGGTTGCAGCACTACGGTCTTCTCCTGGGGACTGTCCTGAAGAAGTCCACTTTGGACAATGAAGAGAAGCGAAATCTTCAGATCGCCATGGAAGAAATCAAGGTCGTTACTTTGGAGTGCGACAACCGCGTTGCTGAGATGTCGAGGAAGGTCGACCTAAGCGATTTGCAGGCCAAACTCATTCTGCGACCAGGGATGCAGCGTGTTGAGCTGAATCTGGACCATCTGGGTCGTGAGCTCATCTACAAGGGCGACTTGCAACGGATGGGAGGCAATCGTTTCACATGGCTCGAAACCCACGCACTGCTCTTCGATCACTATCTTGTGCTAGCGAAAACAGTGTCATACAGGGAGGCAGATGGAGTTACGAAGTCGGAGAAGTATGACGTTTCGAGATTGGCAAGTTTGGTCTTTGCATAGTGAAGTTGTGCTCTCTGACCCTATTCCAGCCTATACCAATGGACCTTCTTGTCCTGGAGAGCGAAGACGATGATCCCGTTATCAGATCAGCGGTCAAGGGTATTGCTGCGGTGACTACCGTTACCGGCAAAGTAGCAGCTCAAGACAGTCGCCTAGGACGAACAAGCAATAGCCCCGGCCCTGGCACATTGCAACATACTAACACCTCAACCTCGATGTCTTCAACGAACACAGGCGGATCAGGGAAGACTATGGTCAACACAACAGTGCTCGATAACGGCAAGGACGAAAAGATTATGTTTCCTTTCCGGATAAAACATCTTGGCAAAGAAACATATACCTTGTTCGCTCCTTCAGCTTCAAACAGGGCCGAATGGTGCGACAAGCTCATCATTGCCAAGACGAAACATGCAGCAGCATTGTTCGCTCAGAATGCCGAGCCTTTCCGATTGCGAGTCATGGCAGACGCTGCCTTTGCGTACGAGAGCGCAATACCTGCGCAAAAGAGCATCACGATCAAGGGCACACCTCTCGATCGTTCCATCGAGGAGGTGGAAAAGCTCTTCTCCAATTCGGGGCGCCCAGTCCCGATCTGCCGAGCCAAGGTCAATTGCGCCACTGCGTTCCAGCAGCCCTACGGCAAGCAGATGGTGGCAGTAGGTACCGATATCGGGGTTTATATATCCGACTACGATAATCCGCGCGGTTGGACAAAGGTAGATTGCGCTCCTGTTCTGGCGCATGGCTTGCTAACGATGAGAAGGCTATTCAAATCCCCAAGGTGACGCAAGTCGCCGTGCTGGAACAGTTCAGCATAATGTTGCTCATATCCGACAAATCACTTGTCGCATACCACTTGGACGCAGTGTGTCCTGTCGGTGGCTCGCTACCATCCAATGAATCAACACGCCGCGCACCACAAAAGCTTTCTGGTGCAAGAGACGTGGGTTTCTTTGCCACCGGTGTGATGAAGGATAGATCCCTCGTGTTCTATAAGAAGCGCGAAGGTCTATCGTCTACGTTCAAAGTACTGGAGCCAGTCTACCAAAAGTCAACTGAAAAGAAGTCGAGACTGTTCAAGTCTGGCCGTACCGAATTCTTCCGCGAATACGACGAGTTCTACATCCCCACTGATTGTTTTGGTATCAACCTCTTCCATTCCTCGCTCGCCGTCTCCACCGCCAAGGGCTTCGAGGTGCTCACGCTGGACAAGAAACAGCCGTGGTCCGTTCCCGATCTAAAACAATCCCACGTCGCAACCATCGCATCTCGTCTCCAGAACCAGGACCCGCTGGGCATGTTCCGACTATCTGACCAAGAATTCCTGCTTTGCTACGAAGAATGCGCGGTATATGTCAACAAACACGGCGACATTTCCCGGTCGGTGATTATGGAATTCGTCGGCAAAGCGAAGAGCGCTGCACTGTACGGCAAGTATGTCTTGCTGTTCGACCCGGATTTCGTCGAGGTGCGGAACGCGCAGAATGGGCGGCTGCGCCAGGTCATCTCTGGCAGGGACGTCAAATGCCTCGATGACGGATTGAGCGGCGGCTCGTCTGGTAACAGAACGGTGAAGTTGAGTCTTCAGCACCCGCAGCAGGAGAAGTGCCAGATCGTCGTCGAGTTGCTGCTCAACGAGGGGCAGAAAGAGTAATCTAGGAGATTCGTTTGGGGTTCAGTATATATGGTCCGGCGCTGCATGGACTTGGGCGTGCCTTTTGATATGGGACATGGGATTTGGATATGGATATCTTGAAGATGTGGGGGTTCGGCATATAGGCAGGCTGATACCTGTGATGATTGTCGGATGTGACATTTTTCTGGGTTTACGTGTTCGTGTTTAACTTTTAAAGGATACCTTTTGTACTCTTCTGCGGAAGCATATGCCGTTTCTTTTTGACATATTTGGGGTCTTGTGGATAGGGATGATTTATGGTAGCATTGCTGGGGGTCGGGGTCGGGATGGGGATGTCGTTATCTTTGTCGTTGGGGAGAGGGGGGGGAAGGGTCCCGGGCGATGATGTGCTCGTACTTCGATGGGAATATATATATCTTGATGTTCGGCTTGCAGAGTTTTGCGTGCGGTTGATTGGGGGGCAGGCTCGACTGCAAGTCGACTTGGCGTTTGTTCGTAAACGGGGACCTGGGCGTAGTGTGGACCGACCTGGGAATCCTGTCGAGTGAGTTTCCACATCGCCACAAATGATGAGCACGGAAAGAAGCTTAAACGGGTCTTGCTTTACTACTCCAGATTCGCTCTGCTAGATGTAGCTATATCAAGAGTACCTAGGTAGACTATGGCTATCAGCTGAAGCAGAATATGGATCGCTTGACAGCCCTGTGGTCCCGTAGTCCCGTAGTCCTCACCCACCCACCACCTTCCTTCCTTCCTTCCCCGTAACAACCCACTACCTACCTTGCTTTACCATTCACCTCGCACACCATCCTGATCCCATACAGTCGCACACGACACGACAAGACACACGCACATACCCACCTGCTTGCATACTCGTCCACAAAGATCTCCCGACAAAGCGCCCGTCGGCGTTGTTCTCGGCCAGTGCATTGCGCTGGGAGAACTACCGATGCATTAGCGTGCGAGCTGGACGAAATGTCATGACAAGCCCTGGGAGACTCAAGTCAAGTGATACAGCGAAAGAACGCTAGATGCTGCATGGAACACGGCTAGAAGCCCGCTAGAAGCAAGCTAGGAGAATGTTGAGTGGCCGTTTGGTGGGTGGCGGGTTGTGCTCCGGGGCAGAGCAAGGTGAGATGCGCGAAGGATAGGGTAGGCGTGATGAACGAATGATGAGGTCCATGGGTGTGAGGGAGGGCGATCTTGGTGATCTCTGGATTGTATGCATTGCGCTCAGGCAACTATCTGGATCCATCTGCGTGTCGGCAGGGTGTTCTATCTTGGAGGCATCTCGACGTACCTAAGACCTCACCGCTAGCCGCATCGCGAATTTCTTACAACGACCGTGCTCATGCGCCAGCCACCTTCTTATCGCCTTGCGTATACTTGCGGCTGCAACGAAGACGACACAGAGCCGCCAGCGCTCTAGATACTAGGCTCAACAGCATGACGACCCTGTCGTTGATCCGATTGTTCGTTGCAGGCTTACGTCTAGCGCCCTCGCTAGCCTTGCGAAAACCCCTCCAAGGAGTATGCGCCCCGGATCCGCTAGCAGAATCTGGGCTGTCGACCTCTCAGACTCGAAGGGCTATCCCCGCATTACACTAGATATGCTGTACACACACGTCAACGCTTGGCTTCCAGTGCTGAGCGACAGAATCAGCGACCTTGACATCTGAGGTTGCGCTCGAGAAATGACTCCGTTCGCTCTATCGACAAACCCTGGGGAGACTCCACGGGGTCGTCTGACCTCCATGGGGCACTGTGGAGTCTAGCTTACACCGAAGAACCCCCATCACCATGGGGTTGAGGCTCAAGTATTGTGGATACAGCGCAGCACGCGATCTGCGGGCCTGTCCATGGTGTCTTCTCGGCCCCTGTGTGATTGGATGAAGGGAGCAACCTCCGATGCATATGTGCTGCTGCGCTCCTGGTCTCGGTCAAATTTTCGCGACTACAGAGTTAGCAGTCGCTCCCAACCTACCAGAGTGGCGCGACAAGATCGTTCTGCGCCAATCTCGCCGCGGGAGCATGCAGTAGCATGAGATTTCAGGCTACTCTACACAAGCTCTGGTCAAGCTTGCAGGGCGTTAGCTAGGGATTAGGGATCTGGGTTGATCGATACTGGCCAACATGCCCAATGGAGGTCATGGACCTGGGTCTGGGGTTTGCGCTTCAAGGCTCCTCTGTCAACAGCTCTGTGGTATATAACTTGGCCATGATCGCACCCAAGGTGATCATCAGCTCGCAGATCTTCAACTCCAGTACCTCGTGGGGACACCATCCAAGCTTCGCCACTTCCTCCCGATTCACTTCATACAATCGCACCGAACGTCATGGGTCTATCCCGCAAGCTCTTCGGAGAGGAGCAAGAGCCTACCCTCGATGAGGTCCACCAGCAGCAAGGCCGTCGCCCCTCTGCTGCCGAAGTCATCGCCGTCGACAGGCGCCGAAAGAGCGTCAGCAATCGTCAAGTCACTGGTGCTTCGCAGATTACGACCCGGCAGTCCATTGTTCCAGTCACCCTGGTCACACTCTTGTTTTTCCTCTGGGGTTTCGCGTATGGTCTTCTGGATGTTCTCAACTCCAGATTCCAGGTTGCTCTGCACATCACGCAGGGTGAATCATCTGGTCTTCAAGCTGCGTATTTTGGGTACGCTCCATCTTATGCTGATTTTCAAAGTACCTTATCATAAGTCCAAACTAACATAATGTACAGCGCCTACTTCATTGGCCCATTGACCTACTCCGGCTGGTTTCTCCGCAGATTTGGATACCGCTATACCTTCATGTTGGGCCTCTCGATCTACTGCGTCGGCGCCCTCATGTTCTGGCCTTCCGCCGTCAAGCGCAGCTTTGGTGGTTTCTGCGGCAGCATGTTTATCGTCGGGTCTGGCCTCAGCACGCTCGAAACCTCTGCCAATCCCTACATCGCCGTATGCGGACCTCCGAAATGGTCAGAGTTCCGTCTCGAGCTGTCCCAGTCTTTCCAGGCTGTGGGTTCGGTCGTTGCGCCAGTTCTCGCTTCGTTCGTCATCTTCAAGAACGTTGGGGAGAATGGCGAGTCTCTCGAGTCGGTCCAGTGGGTCTACTTGGGCATTGCCATCTTCGTTGGCTTGTTGGCTATTGTCTTTTACTTTGCGCCGATTCCTGAGATCTCTGATGCCGATATGGCTGACCAGGTATGCCTCGATCTCTCCTGTTTATATCAGCAGATTCAGGACTAACAGTATGTGCAGGCTGAAATGACTACCGAAGCAACCGGCTACGTAGACAAGCCTCTCAAGAACCACTATACTCTCTTCTTCGGCGTCGCCGCGCAATTCTCCTACGTCGGCGCACAGGTCGGCATCGCCTCCTACTTCATCAACTACTACACCCAAGCGCGCCCCGACGAGCCCGTTATTAGCGCGCAGCACCAAGGAGCAAATTACTACGCAATCGCTCAATCGCTCTTCGCCGTCGGTCGTTTCTCCGCCGCAGGACTCATGTACATCACGAAGCCACGCTACGTGCTCCTCGCCTATCAAACGCTCATCATGATCTTCATCGCAGCCGCCATCGGCGTAGACACCGGCCACGGCGTGAAAGCCAACTGGGGCGGTCTCTCCATGCTCATGATCGTGCTCTTCTTCGAGTCCTGCATCTTCCCCACCATCTTCACGCTATCCCTGCGCGGCCTCGGCCGGCACACCAAGCGCGGCGCTTCGTTCCTCGTCGCCTCCGTCTGCGGCGGTGCGGTCATCCCTGCGATCCTGGGCAATGTGGCGGATAAGATTGGTACGAGGAAGGCGATGGTCGTGCCGTTGGCTTTCTTCCTCATCTCTTGGAGCTTCCCGATTTATCTTAATATTTGGAAGGGGAAGGAGTTGGATGCGTATCGTGATAGCCATGTGGGCACGGAGGAGGGCGCTATTGATCCCGATTCGAGGATGGCGAGCATTTCGGGCGCACATGGGGTTGTGGCGAATGAGAAGGATGTTGAGGCTGGGAAGGTGGAGGTCAAGTCTTATTAAGCTCTTGACGAAGAGTTTGGTGGTTGGTCTGAAGATTGTGTATGATATGGGCAGTCGGAATTGGGGGAATACCTGACGGTCGTGCTGTTGATACCTTTGACTTTGTATTGTTGTTTTGGATTGGTTTGTGTTTGGGAGGTGGGCATCTTTGGCTGAGGGTGTCTGCTGTACATATTTAGCTCTTTGTACATATCACGAGCTTACGAAATTGCTTTTCAATGAGAGCCTTCACGCGAATGATTCTAGACGTGGAATTTTCTGCTTTTCCAGAACCTGAAGACAAAACATCGAAGTCGTTACCATGATTCTCTTCTCACAAGAAGCCGGTGCAATCTAGGTCGTATCCAAGAGGCTCACATGGACACTGCAAAACGCCCTCTGGAGTGCAACATATAACACAGCAAAGTCCAACGAAGCTTCTTGACTACTGACTAGTTCATGCACCTATCCCTTGATGTCACGGCACTCATCCCTCGTACACATCCAACACCCCAAATGAACCCCTCCTCCGCCTCTCCTGGCAACTCTTCATTCTCCAACCCATACATACGCAGACCGATACTATGGCATTTCACAGGGTGGCATGGCCGATACGTCATGTCTTTTGGCAAGAACGAGCCGCCTCACATGAGGTCACCCCCTGCACGGAGTCTCTGCTGAATCTGCTGAACCGACGGCGAAGAAGGGAGGGAGGAAGGCGCGTTGCACCGGTCGTACGATTATCAGCTGGGGCGATGGATGACAGATTTGGCAAGTGCCCGTGGGTAGGCGCACAGGATGCACATGGGCAAACCGCGTTCGTCAGTCCTGACACCAGTTCAGTGAATTGCTTGCTCGTGGAGGTGCGCCAACCACCGTGTATTATAGCAGTGACCGAATTTCCCAATCTCCCCAAGTTAATCTTGCAGACTACGGGTCATGTCTAGTTCTGGATCATCGTCAATGATGTTGTACCACTCAACAGGTCAAGGTGCTGTCTCGCCCGGGCGTCAGTGAAAGCCGCGCCTTCCCCTTCCCATCCCGTCTTTCCTACCAGAGAACCCAATGAGCGTGTTTACATCATACGATGAGTTGAACATGACGATGATGATGCGTGCAGCTTCCTTCACTGTTGCCTGCATCATACGAGACCGTTCGATCCGTAGATGGATGCAAGAGTGGCCTCATGATAGATGAGCTCAACGAGTGCCCACGTGGTACGCACGTCCAAGATAAGGTACCTAGGTAGAAAAAGGAGAAGGAGGAGGCCATCGAGGTACACTGGGTTTGTTCGTGTAGGCGCAAACAATCCGCCACGTTAATGAGTACTCAACCCATATAGAGTTGTGCAAGAGTGTCGGTAGGTGAAGCCTTTCAGACATCGAGACATGCAACTATTTCTGCGATACTCACTATGCCCAGGTTCTTCTCGTATCTCCAAGACTCCGAGTTTTCGTGGCCGGTGGAGGGTGCGACTTCCCATTCTACCACCTCCTTCCTACCATCAACGTCAGTGAGCAAGTTTACATCATACGATCTTCCAAGAGACTGCTTGAACCTGCACGAACTCTACAGATCTTCGCGGCCGGTGGAGGGTGCGAGTTCTTCTTCCGCCACGTCTTGCCTACAACCAACGTCCGTGAGCATGTTTACATCGTACGATCTCCCAAGAGGCTGCTTGCGCCTGCACGAACTCTACGGATCTTTGCGGCCGGTGGAGGGTGCGACTTCTTCTTCCGCCATGTCCCGCACGAAATCTTCAGATTTTCGCGGCTGGTCGAGGGCGCGACTTCTTCTTCTGCCACGTCCTTCTGACCGCCATCGTCAGTGAGCATGTTTACATCGTACGATGACTGATAAGCATGTTTACATCATACGAGCGATGATTTCACGGTCACGTTGGCATCTCCCAATCTCAGCTATATAATCCCTCCGTTTGTCTTCTTCCTCCGTCTTTCTTCCCATCCACTTTCATCTCCATTTCCACTACATTTAGAGTGTCTTGGGTCTCCTTCAAGTCTCGTCCAAGGTTCCTTCACTTCACATCTTCCTCCTGTCACACTGCTTCACTAGCATCGGCCTCTACTCTTGCCTTCGTGCTGCCTTGTCCAGATCGTCTCGCTGTAAGTCTCCTATCCTCGTCACAGACTCATGTTGACCATCATAGCTCCAATGTCGGCATACGAGGCATCTCGAGACTCTGTCCGTCCAGAGCAGAAGTCTGCCGAGGATCCGTTTCCCGGGGCCGGTACCCGTGCGGGGTCCAGTGCTACCGAGGGTTCTGGTATGTATCTCTGATGCATCCCACTGTGCTTCGCTAAACACCGTTCAGAGAGCAATGCTATCGGCGCCACGACACGTGAGAAGCTGCCCAAGGGTCCCGATCGTCTGTACCGAGAGGGCCTTCTCGTCGATTTCGAGCAACCTATCCACGAGTTCGACCATCGCTGTCGTTGGAACCCCGACAACAGAGGAGGTCGTTGCTCGCTGTGCTCGAAAATGCATGGAAAGGTAATCTTGAGGTGTAGTGAATGTGGCTGGCAGCTTTGCAACAGATGCCAGTATGCAGCGATTCCTCGGCATACTGCTGATGGGTCACATGGTCGCAAGAGGCGTCGTGAACGTGGCTACTAGCTGAATTGTCTCTACTCTCACGGGGATGGAAACCCGTTGACTCTACTCTCACGGGGCAGACCCGTTGTCCAGACCCGCTCACTTCACTCCAGGACTCTCGAGGATCCACCGTTTTCTCTGCTAAATGGAAGGTCGGTCCTTGGTAAGAATGGGCCAGGTGGTATGATGATTACGGGTTCTCAGGGCATCCATAGAATTACGAATTCAAATGCACATTTCACACCTGACGTCTGATTATCACGTGCTCTCATGCCCACCATCTCGGGGTGACGTAGATGATGACCCTCAATAATTGATCATATGTCTGGTGTCGACCCTCAATCCATGTTGGATCGGGCAAGTCCTGCATATGTTCAACGGAGAGAAGTATAGACCAACTGCATACGCTCAGTGTGTTCGCTGAGCAAAATCCGGACAAACTTCAAGAGGCTTCTTCGAGCACTCCTACAGGCTGCAGTATTCGTCAGAGTGCACGCAACACAGTCGCCGCAAACGTGATTCCCCGTTGCCCTGTACGTGGGGATTATAGGTAGCAGGATCCACGAGGACAAGTGCATCGCCGAAGTCGGATTTTGTAGCTTCCACCCTGCTGTCCTGGTTTCGACTCTTTAGGGGACGAGGCTTCTGCGTAATAAGGACTCAGGATGTAACCGAAAGCCAGGCGTATTTCTCTGAGAGAGATGCAGCACCGTTTTGCCAGTCAATTCTTGTGAGAGGTGGGAACAGTAGTCGATTTGAGTTGCTGAGGGGACGGTTAAAGATCTACGCAGATCAATCATCAAAGTGAAGAGGACCTATTGTGGACGCATGAAATGGTATCAAGACCAAGGCGTGTGAGAGTGTAGTGTTTTGCTTGTAAGAGCTTCAATTGTTAAGTTATTGTTCTTTAGAGATCTATAATTCTATATTACTTATAATAGCTTAACTTTAGTTATATCTAACTTTATTTATAAAAAAGTACTTTTTAAGTATATAATAAGTTTATATAATATATTCTACTACTAAGTTAGTTAAACTACTAGATTAGTTAGTTTTTCTTAGTAATACTAACTATTCTATTATTATAAAATATCTTAATAATATATTACTTCTATTCTTAAATAAAAAGATAGAATTAAGCTTACTTTTTAGACCTACTAAAATTATAAATTTAAAAGTCTATAATATACTATAGCTATATTTAATATTTTATATATAATCTTAATTAATAGATATAATAGAATTTTCTTTAGATATAATACCTATCTAAACTACTATAAGCTTATCTTTATTAAAAAGTAAATAATTATTTAATATATTTTTAATTTTAATTTAAAAGGCTTTATACTTTAGCTATATAAAATAGAAAATATAGTAGATAAACTAATAGCTATAAAGAATAAATAATTTATTAATAAAAACTAGCCTATATAGTTTATAATATATACTAATAAGCTAAAGATAGTATTTAATTAAATAAAAAACTATTAAAAAATACTATAGAAAAATTCTAAAGTTATTAGTATATAGT
>MU004570.1:0-34921 GCA_010405375.1 Lophiostoma macrostomum CBS 122681
GGCGGGTTTGAAGGTCCGATCTGACCGGGGTCGTGCCAATCGTACTTGTCGTACTTCTTCGTCCTACCATAGGCCGTCCGCGGTTTATAACGATTTAATAGTAACTTATTAATAACTTAATAATAACTTAATACTTATATATTTTTAGTAGATCTCTTATAACTTTATTTAATTACTAAATATTATTACTTTTTTTATTATTTTTTTTTTATTATTATCTTTTTATTATTATCTTTTTATTATTATCTTTTTATTATTATCTTTTTATTATCTACTTTATATTAGTACTAGTTATAAAAGCTAAATAGCTATTTACTATTAAAAATCTAGAAGATTTTATAGCCTTTTTTATAGCCTAAATTTTTATATATAGTAAATATACTTTATTTAGCTTATTTTTTTATACTTTTTAGAATTTTATTAAAACTTTATAATAAAAAGACTTATATAGGTTTTTTTATTCTAAAGTTTTTACTAACTAAATATAAAGTATAAAAAATAATTACAAAAAAATTTAAAAAGATTTTATATAGTAGTAAAAGTCTAATATATATACTTATAAATATTAAAGTATATTTATTTATTTAAATAATCTTTTTAGCTTAGTTGAATTATTTAATAGTTTTTTTATAAATAAGCTTTATAGGCTTATAGGCTTCTATATAAATACTTAAGTTTCTAGTTACTAAAGGTATTTTAAAAGAGGCTATAGTAGTTATTTAATAGATAGTAGTAGTATAAGAAATCTTATTTTTTTATATACTTAAAAAATACTTTTTATCTATAGATTAGGTTAGAAATAACTAAAGTTGAGCTATTATAAGCTCTAAGTAATGCAGAACTATAGATCTCTAAAGAACAATAACTTAACAATTGAAGCTCTTACAAGCAAAACACTACACTCTCTCTACTTCGTCCTACCATGTAAGCCCGGTGATGCGTTGTTTGGACATCGTAGGAAGCGGGGTTTGCAGAGGTTCCTCGGGTGTAAACGGCGTATTTGGCATTACGTTGTCTAGGTAGTAGCTCGCAATGCAGGCTTATGTGGGCATTCGAGGAGTCAGCATTAGGAAATCGGTTGCAGAAAGCTATCGAGAACTGTGCAGTTAGTGAGAGAGCACCTTGTAGTTAGAGCTGGGGGAGGTCGGCAAAGGTAGCTGAAGCGGCGCGGCGGTTTGAGCGCTGGCATAGTTGTTCGTGATAGCGTATCCACGACCGAGAACCTGGAAACAGCGAGACCATTACGAGCCTGTTCGTCCTTGCCGAGCCTCGCGTATTGTGAGTCGTGACAAACCCTCGAAATGATATCCGAATCATCTCCGATACCGTTTGATATTGGTCCAAACCATATGAGCGTTTGACCGGACTTCTTTCGAGAAGCTCTATATGTCATGTTTACAGCACATAACTCGGACAGAGCCAGAAATCTCAGGGAGTTGCTCTCATCCGCAGGCCGATTAGATTACACGAGCTCGGCATTGGCGCACATCGATGCGATCGATAGAGCAACCTCCGCCAGCTCGCCGAACATCCAACCAGAGGGATTTCATAGCTCATCCAACGTCACTGGAGTAATGAAGGGGACATAGGCTTAATGATGGGAGTTCAGTGTTTCGCTGAAGTGGAAGGTGGTGCGATTCTAGGTCCTTTAAAGTCTCGGTTGGATGATGCCGCAAGTCAGCACTTCGGATCCGCGCCAACAGAATGTCTACTGGCGTCAGCAGACGCTCTCTATCTATCCTCAAAGCTTGAAAGTCAATTGTTCTCTGGCTCTTCTACCCTAGACGAGATTCGCGCGGATGCCACATTGACACGGCTTCCGCCATTGGAACGCCATGCTTGAGTAGACGTGCTTCAGTGCTCGGACCTGCAGTGGCCCTTGGTTCTCGTCCCATGCGCAGACTATGTTGCGGATCATCACGGACTGGTATAGGAGATCACTGCCGGGCTCATTCACTTAGGGGTACGGCGTGTCTTACCCGCCAAGGTAGCTGTCGCTGACAAGTTACAGTTCCTCGATCGCTCCGCCTCAATCAATGACTTCTATGTGTATGCCGCACCCACTGTCATTCATCAGCTGTTTGGATCGCATACTCGCCCGTATATGCCTGTATACGCAACAATGGAAGCACGGATCGCGATAAGGGTGGAAGCTGCTTTGGTGATGAGACTACACCTGGTAAAGATTTCAGAGGTTACGGTCTTTGGCAGACTGTATATGCAGTACCTCTATACTGGTTGCCGCCGAGTATGGGCTCTGCCTCCTGGTACCTGACCGCGGTGGTCTCGCGTATTTTGGAAGGAAGTCGGACTGCTTTGCTGGAAATGATGTGAATGTGAGTCAACCGTCTTTGTAGGTATGCTGTTGCTCACTTTATATACCTATTTTGGGGTGCTGATCAACATAACATGCGTCTACCAATTATTCAGCCACTTCGAGCGTCCACACTCACTCGGCAGTTTCCATCGACTACACACACGAAAGAAGACCCACAGTGAAATTGAAAGCGTCTGCTTTCCACTTGCTGCTCACAATAGCTTGAAAGCTCTCAGAGAAACCAGCACCAGGACGATAGTAATTTTGGGAACATTGCTCCAGTCGACAGCAGACGCGATAGTCGGAGCAATGATGTCAGTTCAACACAAATACAGTATGCACGAATGCATAGACTGTACTGAAATGCGTACGATGACCATACAGCATCCGCCCGCCGGCCTCGATGATCTCACGCACGTTCCTCCCAAGACAACTTTCTCCGGACCGCCTGCTTCCACATGACAACGGAAGAATGGAAATGGAGGGTACGAAGCCTTATTTGCTCCAAAATCAAGATTCAGAGGGTGTTCTACCCACCCTGGAGGTCGATTTTCGCGACACGGATCTTGGAAAACGGCATTTGCATGCCGTGGTTTGACCTTCGCCGCGCGCGAGCACGAGCTCGATCGCAGCATGCCTTCAGCGTCTCCCTAAAAGGAGAATGTGTATATACCTCTAATTACCTCGCTGCTATGTTTCTCCCATTACCCGAACTCTTGGCGTTTCGCTAACAATCTTTTCCTCACTATCAGACACCCTAGCTCATCATCGACAAAGATTGTTATGAATAGGTTCGCCCCCAAGAAAATGATACGTGGAGTCACGGACGCTCACCATCACTTCTGATAGAGGAAATCATCGTCGTCGCCTTCGGGCAGCCTCGGTCCGCGACCAATTCCACATGCTTGTTGGGTCACCCCTCTCAGCGCCATCCTCCCATTCTGGTTCCTAGTGCTGATTCACGCCGAGTCCACAAGAGACGAGCCCTGACATCGTCGCAGGCTGGATGATATCTCTCAAGGCGCTTTTGGAGTACACTGAAAACTAGCAAAGGAAGAGAGAGAGCGAGGGAGTGGTACCGTCAGGCCGAGTAGGACGTATACAAGGTCCACTTGTACATAATACCTTGTCCAAGACTTCGTAGCGAAGGTCGTAAAGAGAGGCGCATAGCCACGCACTATTCAGGGAATGGGAGGTCGATAGACTCGTGGTCTGAAGACAGGGCGCTTGCAGGTCCTGGACTTGTCGCAAGATAGCTTGTGTCTGCACGTTATACAGTGGGAGGTGTTATCCCATTGTGATTATGGTGGAGCTCTCGCCAATGGATCGGTGGTATTCAGGACCATGTTCCCAACTCGCTTTGCTCAGGCTTATCCCTTCGAATTCATATTTCAGGTCACCAACGCCGTAGTTTACCTCACGATGTGAGCGCAGGCGATTTTGCGTCGACAGCCGGCGGGCAGCGGCGGGGTTCTCTCTGTACGCGACCACTGGAAACCGCAAATTTATCATCTTGACTGACGACCCGCTCGAACCGCACAGCCTCGCAAAAGACCTCATCGCCCATCGCGAGCAGCAATCGAATACGCTGTTTTCTTGTGCCCCACTCATCTTTCATTAGTCGACTGAGCCAGCGACTTTACCCGATTTCATGGGTCTGGCTAATGGTTCTCCACCCAAGTCTGCTACCATCGGTACACTCGAGTCGATTGAAGGGAGCCCATGCAACTATACGCACTGTCGCTTATCAACTACCATGGGGGTTAGCTGGTCACTAAATATACAAAGACATGGAATGGTGAGCTCTTGTCCGCAGGCTTGGGAGAGTATGGCATAGGCCTTTCTACATGGCACAGCGTCTTGTACGCTCGTTCGGCTCGACTCAGCTCGTACTCGAGAGATCACATTCTGTATGTGTGGGGAGGGAATGGCGGCTTTTTGCCCAATCTGTAGACTTTCAAACAACAGAATGACATTGGGGCTGACTCTTCAAGCTTTTGGTATTCGAAGCTGTCCCTTCCATGTTTGGAAGGGTATGGACGATACGTATTTGGAGATGCGCGCTCAGAGCATCTCCATATGTGATCAAGAAGTGGAAAGACCGTGCGGAAGAATAGGCGAGGAACTGGTAAGCTGGCCGCGGATTGGTGCAACTTCTCGGTAGACACATACCAATGTATTGATCACACACTCACTTCGCTCTTTCTGTGAGTTCTGATTATCCGTAGTATGATATCTGGCCAATGACCACCCCTGCAACCGACGACCAACCCCAAGCGCAGCACCATCAGTTTAGTATCGGGAGGAACCTCACCTCAAACATAGCGATACATCTTGGGAATGAGCATCAGAGACGGTCAGATTCTAGGCCTTGGTTTAAGATTCTCCAAGACTGTGTCATAAGTATGTCCTGGACATCACTCTGCAAAGACGCACGGTGTATACACATCGCCCAACCGCTTCTAAAACACGTACGAAGCACGCCATAGTTATTATTTCATTACTATATACTATATGAGCAGTTATGTATCAACGGACACCCGGAAACCGATACGGTTAGAAAAGGAGAATACTTAGACAGTTCTAGCCATGATCAGTTTGTTTGCAACAGCCCCGTAGCATTCAAAGAGCTCGAAATTATAGACTATGTTTCAGATCAAAAGTATCTACAGCATGTTGTTAGCTCCAGTGAATAGTCTCCCGAGGAGTTATGTATCGATGTCCCTACTCAGTACGATTGGCCAAGAGGCTTGCGTAGCCAGGTCCGGTTGAGTTACAAGCGTGCAAGTTACACTTTGGTGGTACCCTCTAAAGTTTTCATCTCACGGGCTGGAGTGCTATGATAAGCTTACCAGAGCGCTTGTGATATTGTTCGCGGCTTGGGCGCGTCGCTACATGCATATGCCCCCAGAACTGCAAGAATGGCAAAACCTCTTCTGCAGTCGTTCCTTTCGCCAGCCGCGAGAGGCTTGCTTTTTCCAGGTGTGTTACATTCTTTTCCTGCTGTGATGATACGCTGGCCGTGATTACAATGGGATCTGGGACTTCCCGAGTGGTGTTGCCGGGCTGCCAGCGGTTTCGGTCACACGTGGCTTGTCGACATATCAAACCGCAGAGTTCGCTTTCAGACCCGTCATCTGTAGTTGCAACTAGAGCGAGAGGTTGCGCGCTGTATTCGATACTCACCGCTTGTTTCTTACATCCTACAGCTTGCACCCTGCAGAGCTTTCGCTGTTTTTCCGGCTAATTGACAGAACACTGGCCTTGATGTGTTTGAGCATTGGTCAGTCCAGTCTCGCGATCGTCACGTACCATTAAAGGATTGGGAAGCTGCACCCGATCTCATTTTCTCTTGGGGAAACATTCAAGCCGCGGAGCAGTTTGTTCTGACCGATATCGGCACGAAGCGCCATGGATCAGCACTGGCTCCCCGATCGATGCCATGGCATCGTGCACGGGCCTGGGAGTCTAGCACAATGCCGCTCATTACGAATACTCCGCAGTGCAGCAGTATAGATGTTTGTGACCTTACTCTATATATACTCCAAGATATTGTCGTCTCTCCGGAGTAAATAGCAAGCCTTCAATCATTTCCGGCTCCCATCTCGTCACACCTTTGTTGCTCCTCTTTGCTATTTGAACATTTTGTATCTTCTCTAGCCTCTACGAAAACTTCTTGTTATTGCACGTCTCTTGCCTACCTTCTGCGTTGCGACTAGTCTAGCCTTCGAGGTGCGAGTCTCTGCCAAATCTCTACCAAGCTAGCCAAGGCTTGTTGCAGCTAGCACCGCAACATCCTTTGCCGGCAACCCCCGACTAAGCTCTGCGCCGCAGTCAGCGCCGCCGTTCGGTCCTGTTCGCCTAAGTGAAGGTCGACTGGTAAGAGTGTGTGCAGAAGTCTTTGCATACTTGCTAACATCCACTGACGTGAAAGCCTTTTCTACGGCGGCTGATCACGAGTGGCCCGGCCACGGTTCTGCCACCCAGCTACTCAGCGCAGCCCAACCAACCATCCTAATATAACCAGCATCTCCATTGTGGAGGTTAAAGAAACATCGAAGGTTTGTCCACTTGCTCTAGGAGCTCTAACCAAAATTGCTAAGATTGTGTTCGAAGACTACTTTGTTCACATCGAGCTCGTTGAACCTTCTGAAAAAGGCATGACGTTGTGCAGTGCTCTCGCGAGGGCACGCTATCCTTCGCGTTGGAATAGTTTCGTGCTATACTCTGTTGAACAGCTCATGCACGTATAACCAGAGCCTGTGGTTGGACAAACTAGGTTAGTAATACCTACGGGACAGGACGCTTTGCGTGGCAGGTGTGCCTCGTTAAGTTTACAGAGGTGTGGAGCAGACTGCATTCAGCGCATGACACTGCGGGCAACGAAGATCGCCTTTCCCGATGGGAACTTTCTCCCCAGTGCGAGAGGCTTTCCTTCTCAATTCTTGAAAGACTTACTAGTCTGCAATAGGCACAATCCTAGCATGGAGTACCGCCACCATCTGCCGTTCGCCAATATAAAAGTGCTAACCTTGATTATCCAACCTTCGATCGAACATCCAGCCTCTAAAGCGGAGCTTTGTACTTTCAAAACTCTTACATGTCACACGCGACTGGAGATGGCCATGTTAGTGCCTGTACAGTTACGGGCTAGCTGTTGGTCGCAGAAACCTACTAATTAGGGACTGAATTTTGCCATATGTCTGCCAGAGATCTGGCGACAGCAGAAGCGGCGCGAACATGGCTTGGAAGAGCTTTAAGATCAAATTGCCACTCTTCAACAGGCGCGTCATTCTTCATGCAAGGATATGCCGAGGTGGTTTCCAAAGTTCCTTACCAACGAGGGTCTGGAGCATTTGAGATTCGAGGTTTCTAACGAAAAGTCCGCTGCTGATGTGGTCAAATCTCTGTTCATGGCCGATCCGATATCCGGTTGTCCAAATTCACCGCAAGCTCCACCGCACATCAAACGTGTTCCTGGCTTCGATGAAAACTTTGATTTCAATTACTCCTTAGTGAGGAACAACCCAAGACCCAAGATTTCTATACCAGGCATCTTCGTCGGCCGGGATCAAGACTCGCATATCGAGATCAAGGATGACCACGCACGACGCTACTGGGCGCTGGGCAACAGACGTGCCTTTCCATGACTGTCAACATGCGCTATCCTGCTGTACTGGGGCTCGTTTGGGTGTGACGGTACTCTATGTAGAGCCCACCGCTGTTGACTTTGAATACTGTATTGTTTTTGCGTGATTGGGAGTTACGCAGTTGACACAAACTTTGATTGTAGTGATAATGATGCGTACAGATACTAGTACGTTTTGTTCCTTAACTAGACCGCTCGATGACACTATGCCTTTATTTACTATATACAATATAATGCTATCTTAGCGCCCGCCTATCAGCCTGCTACCTGCTATTTTCCGAAGACCGGGTGTCTCCGCCACGTTCATCGCTATCATTACTCAGTATCGTAAGATCTAGGTGCTCGCAACAGGTTCCAGGGATTTTTCTTTCGCGTGACAAACAAATTAGCCGACATGCAGTTGCAATGAGTGCAGTAGCCCCTCGCCTCATCACCTACATATTATCCCAAAATGCCCCTCAGAGATGGGTGGAGCGTGGCCTGAAAGAAAGTCGTCGTCAAAACCGGACAAACAGAGACGGACTTGAGGTGCGACTGAAACGACCTAGAGAGGGATTGAGACTACGATTACATGAACAGCCATTCCTTTTAACTGAGTCACTTTTTAAGCTTCTAAATGGGTTGAAAGAGAGACTAGAGAGAGGAGAAGAAAGGTCAGTATCGTTCCACGCGTTTCAAGCTAGCGACGGGGACGTTATGATCTTCCCAGGTTTGTTCGAATCCACCACAGCACGTCATGGAAGCAAGCCCCGCCAGCGCCCTCGAGTCGAAAGTCCAAGCCAAGGATTCATCGCACGAAGTCGGGAAAACATCTCATCTGCGCGAGGCTTCCGTGATGTTGACGCCATTGTAGGATAGGCAGTGCACAGCAGGGCGGTGGGGTGAAATCGTGCTATCTGCGACCTTGATATAATGGCTGAATCCAGCAAGAAAGGCATCATTTGAACTTGGCACTCAATAAGACCGATCTGATGCAGCTATTCTAGTCCTAGATTGTACAGATGGTTGCAGTAGACCACCCTGATCCACACCACTTTCCGCCGAACGACATGCTCGCTTAGGCATATAGTGCTACAGAGATTCTTTCCAACAGCTCATACGAGAAACAGCTCTAAGGTAGATGACAAGACATCCAATGCAAAGTTCCTAATCGCGAGATGAGCTACCTGTCGGAGATATATTGATTGTACCTTCAAGTAGCACAATTCTATTATGAGACCAAAACACCCGCCTCTACCCAGCCCGTTCTGGCTTTGAGGGTCTGGCAGCCATACATACCCCTTTTCAGCAATTTCAAGTCACTGTCAGTTGTATTCTCAAAGCCCGTCTTGACTTGTATAGATCAATCTCAACTTCCAAGCTATTCAAAGCCCACTAGACCTCGCCTAGGCTTTGCTTGTCATCATCCTTTCATCAACTTGTTGACAAAACCACTAGGGGCTTGGGTCTTCTTTTGGTCGATGACTTGCCTCTGCAGAATCTTATTACGATCTTCCAGGCGCTTGATGCGGCTTTCAAGTCCTTTTACCTTGTCCTGCAACGCCGTCTTTCCATGCTCCCCGGCCTTGACCTGCTTGGCAAGATCACCAATGCGCGTCTCTAGCATTCTGCCTTCCTTTTCGGCCTCTGCATATTGATCTTGTGTGCGCTCTAACGCAATTCCTGTTCTGGTTCTCTTATTCTCGACTTGTAGCCGCAATTTGAGGATTTCACCTTGCAATTGGGATTCTCTCGTGACCAACTTGGATTTGTAATCAGATTCTATGTGAGCTAGCTTCTCCTTATACTCATTTTTGGATTGAGCCAGCTTGGCCATATACTCCTTCTTGATGCGGGCTTCAGCTAGATTCTCTGGGCTTTGCTCCGGCACAAACAGAGACTATCAATGCCGTTAGTCTCTACGCACCTGCTCATCAATATGAAAACTTACCAGACTCCCTTGTTCCGAATCATCGTCTCTACATCGACGTGCCTTCTTGGCGGGTCGAAGCTCGAAGTCATTGCTCTTATTCTTTGTGCCCATTTTGCCCTTGCTGATAGCCAGCTGCATGACTCCGTGTTCAATCTCGGCAGGTACCCCGAGTGGTCGTTGCGATTGGAAAGTTTCGTTTATTGGGTTTGGGTCTGGAATACCTGGAGGCTACGATGCAGTGCTTGGCATGAGGCGACTCATACAATGTCCACGGGGCTTAGCTGCTATTACTTGGTGAAAGTCCGTCAGGACCAGCTGTACTTTCGCGGATTTCACGAATGACAAGCACTGGGGCCCGCATTCCCCTGCGAAAATCCCCAGTTGAGCCACAAAGGATCCGCTCGTTACATTCGAGGAAATTCTGTTTTGATCATCGATTCGAATTCTTTGTTGTAGCTTGGACATTTGAACTGTTGGTAATGTGATTGTTACAGGTTCATATCAACGCATCTCATTGGGACTCGCATATTGGTATGAGGGAGGGAGGCGAGATGTTAGATCGTCTCTATGAAGAGAATGCATCAATGTGTTCTTCCAATTCTTCGTCCATGCTAAGAAGTCTTATGCTAGCGCATCTGCGTTCTTGGTTACAGACCAGGGAAAATCGACTACCGCTTCCCCCCGCCAAGCATTAGAGACGTTCTGACTAGTTATCTCGGTCGCGGTACTGGCTCGCAATTTGATACATGAAATGTACCAGCTGCACTGAATATTGGTCTGACCTCACACCCTAGCCTACATCTGGTATATTCGTTGGTCATGACATACATGAAACGGGATCCGGACATTGTGGTGTCCCAACAAGAGAGAAACGGTATTTTGAGAGTGCCGGATAAAACTTAGGATTTCAAGTAGGAATGCTTCTGCACTTGTGCATGTCGGTGCTAACAGTACCATTCGCGAGAAAGACCAAGTCCAACCCGTCTTCTTTATAAAAGAGTGCGTAAGTCGAAGCTTCATTCAAGTGTGGGAACAAGTCAAAGACGAAAACCTTAAGATAGTGCTTTGCACTCCGAATCCTACAGGTGATAGCAAAGAGCGCAGCAAAGCTGTTGCAACGCAATGGGAAAAAATGCAGAATATCTCAGGTTTGTCGGAGCGGACTCGATGCGGACGGTCTCGGGCTCAAAGCCTAGGGTACTGTGGATGATGCACGTCGGCTTGATGAGATATCGGGGCAATCTGATCGCGACAACTTGTCCGGGACCTATTCTTCCAACAACGCGATGATGACAGATATGCTCTTCAGATCCAACTAGTTTCCTAGCTAGGGAAGACACTTCCAGGACTGTTTGTAATGGTTGTATAAAAGCTACGGGACAGCAAATGGCCATGAAGAATAGTCAGAATGAGATATCAAATACAAGAAAGACTTGTAATTAAGTACTTGAGTGCATAGCCCATGTAAATAACAGTGTACTGTTTGTAGTAATCTTGAAAATGCAACACCAAGATTAGATATTCGACAGTAAACTGTCGCCAGATAGGTGTTACTAACTATCAGACGGGGCTGCAAATAAACAGCCTTAAGACAAAAGAAGCAGAGTGGTAGCCACGGCAAAGGCATAACGCGCGAGATGCCATGATCGGCTTCCGCCCGCACATTGACGTCACTCGAACCCGGTCTGGGTAGAGTCCAGAGAATCAGCCTTCGTGTGCACTGACTACGTCGAGCTGGCAGGTTGTCGATGCTATTTATGTGCTGCTAGCAGCAACTCGTATTCTGTGTACATTGCACACAGAAGTAGAGCGATAAGCAGTGTAGCTATTGCCGGATGTGAAGGCAGCACCGTCGTTTGGCGTCCAAGACATGGTGTTTCGTGGGGCTCAGCAGCCGGTTGTGAGATAGATTGAGTGTTCGATATGGCACCGAACAAAGACGCGCCGTCAATGCCTGCCCATAACGCGAAGCGAGTGAGTTCTTCCGCGTCTTGATAGTGTTGGATCCAAGATACGGTGGACGGTCGCGGCTATGAACGCCCTCAACGCATACTGATGGTCCTGACCAAATCCGTCGTTATATTGCTGTTCAAGAAGAACTCTCTTATGTTGGGACTACTGACTTCTGCCGACGTTGCTTCGTTCGTGTGATATCAATCTGAGGTTGATTTCGAGCGACGAACCATATCCAAGCTCGGATTACGCGTACATGCTTGACTTTCCGGAGGTGCTTCCACAATAAGGATTCGTGACTGTACATACCCCTGCGGTCCGTTGGGAACGTGTTCGTGAAGCCTTGAGGTCTTACTGATCAGGAGACTATGAATATTTGGAGCAGTATTCGTGCGGAACCCGTGTGCGCATGGCTTTCACCTTCTGCGTTCCTAAATCTCTAGATAAGTAGTGCCAGTCGTCGCCATTGTTGATGACCCAACAACCGTCGATGAATTTCGGCATGGCAGGAGCACGATACCAGACTACGGCAATGTTCCTACTCTGAAAGAACGAGAAAGGGACAACACGACAAAGCTCTGCCCGCAGCCAGCATGCGCAAGCAAGGCAAATACTATGGCGGTATACCAAACCTCTTCTTCTGCCTTTGTAGTGCTTCGCCGAACGCGGCTTCGGAGATGGCAAGGCGAGACGCAGGCTCCAAGTCCGCGCGCGAGGTGTGCACCGTTCGGGTTCGAGGCATCAAGTATTTAACGCTGTGCGGCTGGAGAGAGCAACCCGTGGGACGATTTGGGAGGTTCGAATATTCGGGGTAGGATAGACGAGGCACATGGGGAATAGTCGTATGACCACGGCCGCGGAAGAAGGTATTCGCTGGCTGTCGCTGAGTGAATGAAACGGTGTAGACGTGTGGAAGATTTTGAATTGATAGTCTGGCCGGGAACGTGTGCTCGAGATGCCTCGGTGCAGTTTCGGACGAGGACAACACGTAACGGAGGTGGCCGCGATTGCGAGCGAAGAGCATTGCGAGGCTGTGGTGACGAGCCAACCAATTGGCGGATCTTGACACAAATGAGCACTAGAACCTTGAGTCCCTTGGCACATACCAAAGCGCTCACAACGGAGCCAGTACATTAAACAGTCGAATAGTTGCGATGAGGCTGAACGGTAGGCTTGCATCGAAAAGACCAACGGCAGGGTGTTGATGCATACTACCGGAGTATGCTGGACCCGCGATCACCTTTCGCCAGGATACTGTCAGTGGTCTGAGGGCTTACGAGCAAAACACTACTCACTCTCTCTCTGAGGGCTGATTACTCATCCAGGGACTCGCTTATACAGACGCAGTGCTGGAGGTTCCAGTCTTGGACACCGTGATTTGGCGCATTGCGCCCCGCTGTAAATAGCAAGTCGCAAACATCACACCAGGACCGGCAAGTGCATCCCGAGTCGGCCTTGGATACTAGCTTTGGCAACGTCTAGACAAGGCTCGGTGCTTGCGAAGACAGCGGACAACTGCCAGGTGTGCGGATCGAGGTGCTAGTCCAGATCAATCGAGACTAGCATTACCGAAAAGACAAGATGCACATCCCTCCATCGAGCAGTGAACTACAGCAGGGCCTTGGACATGTGGAAAGTTTTTTTTCTTATCAGTTGTAAGTTGTAAAAGACAACTGCCCTTGCCCGGTTAGTGGCCCCAGCGGCAGTCCAAAACTGCAAAGCTATGGTGCTGGGCAATGTCCGAATATAGGACCCGAAAGCTTTGAGAGACCTGAATTTCATGACGGGATTCCGTGGCCGTAGAGTATATCCAATGTACAATCTGCCTCTCCATGCATCAACTCCATATCTGCATAATCCGCGTCTACCAGCAGCCCACTGCCGAGCCCTTGACATCCTCCATCGAGACAAGCGGCGTCCGATGATTTCGAGGCACCGACCTTATGTCAGGGTCACCAAAAGATACTTTCTCACTCTAGCCCATCAACTGAATACTAATCTCCTTACTATCAGGCAAACACATGCACTTGGATTGCTACCTAGCAGCTGGTCGAAGTGCCTAAGCACCAGGCGGCATGGGAGACTGTTCTCCGGCGCCCAGAGAAAGAAAAAGAGAAAAAAGCACACGATACGCGTCGAACTACGAAGGAGAAACAACAGGGACTCCACCAGAGTATTCCACCCAGCGCCCGTGACCCTATCCCACCATTGTATTGTACACATACCTTGTGATAGCATATTATAGGAAGCGCATGACACCGGGGCCCAACCTCAGGATAGTCTAGCGAGTCGAAACCCTACCCAACTCCATGCAAGCATCCAGACAACAATCTGTCGAAACCTCAGATGAGGGAACGTATCGTTGGTCCACCCACCAGCGCCTTGCACACGGAGGTGCTCCTCAACATGCACACGCCATGGCAACTGCGGCTGGAATGACCAGGGGGTTCAAAAGTCGACCCTGTCATTCTCCCTATGCAGCCTTTCATCCGCTGTCTGCGATAGTCTCTGCAAGGCCGCTACCAGATCAAGGATGGCGGTATCCCACTCCCTCAGCTCGTCGGCGGCGGCGGCAAGCGCGCGCTCAGCCTGGTCGACGTTGGCCTTGGCTTGCGTCCTGAGACGGTCCCGCTTCACCCTCTCGCCGTTGAGCAATTCGACATAGGCAACAAAGGCATCATTGTCGGCGAGGTTGCGCGAATCGGGGATGGCGGGGGGCGCCTGGAGGCTTCTGATGGCGGCAACGGATTCCATGATCATCTTGTCGGCGGCTTGGTAGGCGGCGACGTCGCGCTCAAAGGCAAACTCTACGTGCTTCATGCTCTCCTTGATCTGTTCGACGGCACGGTTGCGGTCGAGCTCGAGGGCGGGCGACTGGTGAACATGAGTGCCACTATGCGGCAAGGCGTTGTCTAGGCGCAGTGCGGCACTGTCTGAGGCGGAGCTGCATGCATCTTGCTCGTGGTCACCAACGGCATCGGCGCTCCTTGGCGTCGTGATGTCGGTGTTGGGGTGCTGTCGGCGCCCGGCGAACGCCTGAAATGCACCGTGGGCGTGCAGGATGGGGGCTCCACCTGATGGGGGGTGAGCGCGACCACGAGTCTTACGCGAGATTTGCGGATTGGCACGACCGCCGCTGGTCCCCAAGCCCACTGCTGCAGCGGGGAGCTCGCGATTGAGCGCCTGGTCTTCGATCAGCCGGGAGGGGGGCAGGGCGAAGGGCTGGGCCTGAGGTGTCAGCAGCAATCCGCTGAGAGAGTATCGTGTTGTCGAGGCGGTGGTGGAGGACTGAGACTGATCGGTGACATAGTCTACCTCGTCCTCATCAGAGTGCTGCTCCAAGGGCGAGTGGACCGCAACCTGGCCTCTGGCAATCTCAGGAGAGGCGGGAGAGCCCAGGGGGCGGCGACGTTTTTTGGAGGGGTGCGCGGCATCAGAGGTCTGGGCAGAGTCGGTCGGAAGAGGCTGGGCAGGCTTCGGTGCTCGGGAGGGCGCTGTGGTACGGTTCGTGTTGCTGGCGGCAGTGCTCAGGTCACGCTCTGCGCTTTCCAAATCCTTGACCTGGAGCGACCGCGTGCCCTCTGGTCCGAAGCGCTGGGTGCCCTGGCCCTTGACAGCTACGGGCTTTGCGGCGACGGCTCTGGCGACGGCGACGGCGAAAGCGTCGAGCGAGTTGGCGCGCGCGAGCCTGCTCAGCGTTTCGCAAAAGTGGCGCGAGAGCGTCTCCGGGAGATAGACGGAACGAGCCTCGAGCTGCTGCACAAAGCCGACGCCCCAGTAGGCCTGCACGTTGCTCACCAGGCGCTTAACCGCGTCCTCCTTGGTCTCCCGCCCGCCAGGGTTGCGGCTCGGCGGCGGGTCCTCGTCGGCGGCGTTGGAGGTGGACTGGGCCTGGCGGCGTGGAGGCTTGCGCGCCGGCTGAGTGCGGACGGTTGCGTCGCCGCTCTGCTTCTGGGGGATTCGTGGTCGCATGGTGAGAGATGGCCGAGAATGTGGGGGCCGCAGGCGGAGAGAGGCGTGGACGGGGTTGTCATGAGGACGACGGCGGCGGCGGCGCTGCCTTGGTGCTTCGGTGAGGGCAGTCGCTGTTGGCTCGAGGCAAGAGCGTCAGCGTCCAGGTTTGGGCGACTCGAAGGCGCGGCGCGGCCCTTACTGACCGCGAAGGAAGGCGCGCCCCAGCCACGGGTCGTCCCTGGGAGAGCCGTGGGGGGTTCTGGCCGTGGTTCTTGGCCTGCCTTGGACACGGCAGGGCACGCATCCCGCTCGGGGCTTTCTTGCGACATGGTAGAGCAACGTCCTTGCGAGGAGCGTGCGAGTGTCGCAGCAGAGGCGGCGTGCTGGGGAAGACGTTGCGGGCTGGCACCACTGATTGACAAACAAGTGTTGTGGCTGCCTGCCATATTTACTGGATGGCTGGGCGGGGCGTGCGCTCTGGTTGGCTGCTCTGCATCTGATTTCGTCTTTTCATGTTGCTCGAGGCGCGCATCTTTTTTAATGCGCGCTCGCTGGTTGGCTGCAGCGGGCGACGGCTCTAACCCTAAAAGGCTGGCTCTAGCCGCAAATGTTTGTGGGTGGGGCTGGCGTTCACCCAATGCGCACGCTCTGGTTGGCTGCAGGTGCAACTTCAGCCACACATACGTACGTTCACGTGCCACCTTCCATTGGCCTCATGACCTCGGGACCTCTCCAACCAAGCTCACTGATGCGGCATTGCAAGGCCTGTGTCGCATGCTTTCGTACGAGGTGAGCCGGCCTCTGAGGGTGCGGAGACTAACAGTCCAAGACATCATCTCGATTCTCCAAGCCCGCCCGACTGCACTCGCAACAAGATGCACTGGCTCACGAAGTTTGCGCCTCTCTGGTATGCTCTGTCCTCGAAGCAGAAGCGCCCCTAGTCTGGTCACCAGCAAGGGTACCCCTATCCCCTCTGCTTGTTCCTCTTTCTTTCCGACTGTTTACTGCATGCTAGATCATGACCTCGCCCACTTTTCGCTTCAGAGACCGGCAAAACGCGCCCGCCTCACACGCATCCCCACGAGCTTGCCGCGCACTCTCCCCGCTTTCACCAGTAGAGCCTTGAACCGATACTCTACGCTCCAAAACTCCCACATGTAGCAACCCTGCCACTACCACTGTCAACACTCTCGCATTGGGCCTTGGCCACGGACATGGTATCGCATCCAGACAAACGGACCAGGCACGAAGCCTGGCTTAGAGGGAAGAGCCTAGCTTGTGCGGGCTTGACATGGGAGTCCTGTTTGGGGCACGGTGTGGCCGACTCCAAGTGACAGAGCTGGTGGCGATTTTGGGGCGGTATCCACTCTACCGAGTGGCTATCGAGTTCATGGCCCACGGCGTACGCGGGGAACAAGCACTCAGAAATATTTATCTTGCAAATGGCTTCTTCCCCCGAAGTAACAAGCAGAGCGCGCGGAAGACGGCGCGCCACGGTGCGCAATTTAAAGCTCACGCCACACACATGCAGTTTCCAGTTCTCCGCACCTCGCCTCCAGTCTCCCGACCAAGACGAACGCCCAATGCCTACGCAATCATCTGTCCACCTGCCCACCGTGGGTCGACACACCAGTCCTCCTCGCAATGACGTCACGGCATTTGCGCCGACTTCGTTGCTCGACGTCATCAACGAGACCTTGAAATCCACCATAGAGCTCCTTGTCCATGAGAGAGACACGCAAGATGGGGACGGTAACAGCCAACTCCGCTGCCGAGGACACGAAGATGGAGGACACATGCTGCCCGGTTTCTGTTGAACAGGTAGAAGTTGGCAAGAAACGTGCTTGCGGTCCAACGTCCAATGACACACCTACTCCAATCCGAGAACAGCCGGAGAAGGGAGTGGAAGATGTGACTATGAAACCAGGGAATGCCCCTGGCACAAGGTTCATTCCGAACGGTCCCACTGTCGCGAGGTAGGACGACGTCTGCGCCTTCTTCCTTCCCCCCCGTGAGCTTCGCGATCTATGCACTGGTATACAAGGATAGAGAACTGTACGTCAAAAGCCACGATGGCTGTCTTGGTCCAGCCTTCAGGTACAGGGTGTGCAGACAGAAGTGAACACCAGCTGAAGATAATGAAACCACAGCCTATCCAGAAGCAGCCAATTTGTATCCCAGCTAGCGTAACCACCATCGAGCATGTTTACTCTAGAGGTCCGACTGCGTGGCTTCCGTCTACTTTGTGCCAGTCTCTCGATTATTTCGTAAGAAAACGTATCAAAATTCAGCAATCATGGTCTCTCTTACATTTGTCATCGATGACCACACCCTATTCCACAACTTCACGACCTCTCCCAACATCACTAAACCCAGGCGGAACATCAAAATGTGCATCAAATCTCAAGATTTCCCGTGCCGGAGCACCGCTCTCGATCCCGATGCCTTCAGCATCTTCACCAGTCTCGAGAGCCTTCATTTGGAAACGTGGGTGCCTGGTCACGTCCGCACCTATGGTCCTTGGCCTTCGCCAGTCTCGTTAGGTCGGGATGGGCACCCCGTGTGGATCAACAGTCAATTCCTCAGCCTTGGTCCTCTAGCAATTGCTCTCCGTACCGCTCCAGCTCTGCAAAGGGCAGGCAATGTATTCATGTCTATATTCCAAGATTGGACAGACATCAGCTTTGACCTCTGGCTAGAGGACCGATACTACGCGGAGGAATGGCGCGGTCAAAATTTTGCACCTGCCTGCTGGTACTTTCTTTTGTTTACCTGTCCCACGCAAACCTCGGTCTGACCTTTGGCAGTTCTATGACGACTTGGAGAGTACGCTCCAGGCAATCTTCCGCCAGGACGTCCCTCTCCTTGACGTCGCCGCGTCGTATCTTTCGTCGATCTCTTTGATCGATGTGAGGACTGCCCGAAGAGGTCTTGTCAGCATTCTCATGACCCTCAAATATGCGCACTGCCTGAAAGTCGGTCTGGTCCTCACTGGGTTCAAAGACTTCCACACCAGCTACAACGATGGTGGCAAGCGTCTTCGTCTAGTGGACCTTCTCGGAGTCATGTCAACTACAGTACCCAACATCATGTGTATTGGCTTCGTCTCTCATGGGTGAGGAGCACCTCGTTTCCTTCTCCTTGCTCAGATACCGCAAGGTGAGAACGTGAAGCATCCATTCGCTTCCAATCTTTCGGAAATGCGAATGTGAGGTGTACGACTTGCGATGATCTTGGATAACAGCATACGAGCATATACATTTTTACTTCCCCGACTTTGATGTTTCCTTTCAAATACAAGCCCGACCTCCTATCAAATGCTCTCGTATTGCTCCGTCCGGGGTTGTCTGCAATTCGAGTATTTGATTCATATCCAGGTATTACACCGTGTGTCATTATCCGATCAATTCGCCTGTTCTGCCGATTAATAAGATTTGTCACAACTGCCGCGCGATGAATCGAGAAACCAATAGCTCCAGGGCTGGGTCGTGTGAAAGGTCAACTTTACAGGGAAAGATGACTATTCCACCCCGATCCATCGATCCGGTTGGGTGCCAGCCACAACCGCGGGACAGTACAGCTACACCTTGCAGTTAGACCTGCTTGTTCACCCTGTGGATCTTTTGCGTATGATCTTTCTGGACTTTTCAGGTAGTCCACGACATGAGGCAAGTAGAATCGACGCCATCACAAAGTGAAAAGAGCTGATTCAAATGTCTAGCAAGGGCAAACTATGCGCATGTAGAGACTAGTCAGCATCGGCTCCATAGGATTGCTTTATGCAGCGGCAACGAACGGCATCAAGATGGCTCAACAGAAAATACATGGCAATTACAAGCAGTTCTATACAATGCTCTGCGATCATGTTGTCTGTGACTAAGGTTTCATCCTCTGGCTGCTGCGGTCTGAGACATACATGTGCATTGCCATCTTCACACTTCACAGTGGGGTCTGTCCAGTCCCAACCAACGGGACTAGAGCGTTGAGGAGGTCGATCAAGGGGTGCAGCCGCTGCTGCTATCCCACAAAGCGGTGAATTTCGGGAATTCATATCGATGATGCTGTCGATTCAACGTTCACGACCACAGGAGCGCCGTGGGTGTGATTCCAATGGCCCTCACTCTGACCAGGAGCATTGTCGCCGGGATCCTCGTTCTCTAGATATTGGCAGCGGAGTTTCGCAGAATTGTGGTGCATTCGAGTGGCCTGGAAAGCAATGCGATGGTAAATGCAAAATGGTGTGGGAGAGTTCTCAAGATTGAGCATGTTGAGGCCCCATTTCACTTGTTTCCCAGCCTCAGAAAGATTACCATAGAAATGCACAGCGGCGACGCCTGTGAGAAAGCACTGTGGTGTTGTAGGGTGGAATTGGGCAATGCAACCCAAGACGGTATCCTGGGGGTAGCGTACGAATTTTACGCGGACCGTTCCTTCCTAGGATTCACGCTTGCCACGGGTTACGCTGCATTGTGGATACAACTCTTCTGTCCGTTGACAGCCCTGGCGGATGTAGGCAGGCGTGTCGGTCATCTCCTCCATCGCGAACCCTGCCCTAACCAGGAAGTCATGGAAGCAACGATCACGCCCCAGCTCGCTTTGAACACTTATCAAGAAATCCTAGTGAGAGTTGCCGTCGGAGCTGCCCGAGAGGAAGTAGTCGAGAGCATGCAAGCCGGTGAGAACGACCTTGCACACGAACATGATGGCGAACACGTCGGAGGGGTTGGCAACACTGGAAACGACCGGACCCACGTTGGTGCATGTCTCAATTAGCTTTCTTGCATCGGGACCGCTAGTCGTAAAGGCGAGAGCAACATTCGTGAAGTCACATAAGCTGGAAAAGGCTTCGATTATGCTGACAATGTCGAAGGGTAGTTTCGTTTTTTTGCGAAACTCTTTGAGTATTGATACGTCTCGGAGAGCCTCCTCTACCCACTGTCCTGGATTTCGATTCGTGGTCCGCCAATCGTGCGGCGTTAAGGGCATCGTCGCGATGTGCTTTCCCAACATCGTTAGAGAGAGCAAGTCTGCCGTGAGAGTGCATGGTAAATTTGCAACTAGGCCTTTGTCTATTTGGACACGTGAGAAAGGAGCATGACGGGGTCTCTAGTGGTTGTGGGCAGTGGAACTCACGGCGAATTGGGAATGGGAAGAAAACACTGAAAGTAGGTGGCAGCCGGAGGGAATACATTTCATTCCTGCTCCCTTCAAAGGGGCGGTGAACTCAGCTGCTACCAGCCGTCTTCAACGTATTACGTGCCAGCATGCATATGCAGGTGCACATTGTACAGCAATGTCCAATACACCAGGTTTTTGCCTCAGCAATTCTTCTTACTCACCAGGATCGCCGGTAGGGAGCTGCCGATACCATCTCTGTGCGTATGTTTAGAGAATCTCATAGCTTGCACTCCAGTTTCCAGAGCCATGAATGTTACGGCGAAGACGACTGTGTCAGTAATGGTGGACTCATCTGGACTTTAGGCCCAATGAAAACGTCTGTTAGAAAGTCTACAATGATATGCTGAGGTACTTCAGCTCTGAGACCAAATTCTTCTACGGAATCCAATGTCTGCATCAATGTCGAGTAAGATTTGGTTTTGTGAAACCAAAACTCCCTATGAATTCGTATTCAAATGTAGCAATTCGACATGCAAGGAAGCACCAAGTGACCTCAAACATCAGAAGCGGACAAGAGAAAGACGTTGCTGCACCCCCATCGTTCTTCTCGTCAAAACAGCAGGATGTTTATCTTCCTGTATGCCAAGCACAGTCTGCCCCATTCTTATTCGCATCTTCTACGGTACCTTCGATACCTCACCGCATCTTGTGCATTTACTTTTTAGAGTATGCCTCCAGATTTGACGGTTGTTTCTTCAGACAGCATAACTTCCAGCTTTCCCTGGGGGCTTGTGTTTCCTGCAGTGACGTGTTCGACGCCAAACTGGGAACTACTTTCCGAACTCGCTGACGCATTTACGGTCAACAGATGGCCGTTTCAGGATCCGCGACAAGACGCGTGCAGCAGATTAGTATACGGACGTAGTGAGCTTGACATTGTGCTGGAGTTGTTGTTGTCGGGAGTCAAAACCCATTCGTGGAGGAGAAACTGCACACAGCTTGTATTCCTTCAGGATCTAAGTCTCCATGCTACTGCCGTCTCTTTAACCGACACGTTGACATCTTCCTACAGACAGAGTGAATTCGTGATTTCTACAGTCCCCAGTATACCTGCAGAAAGCGTAGTCTTGACTCTTCTCATGCAGCTTCAGTCTGCACTGCCATGATGCTGCTGCTTGCGCTAAAGAGTTGGACCTGAGGCGCGTTTTGTGTCGATATCATGAATATCCCAGCCCTCCAGTATGTCAAATCTTGTGAAATTGAGCACGAAGGACTGGTGCGGGCATGATGGATCCACAGCGTGCCAAGCCCAGCGGTCGGGTTCACCCCCGTTCTTTCGCGTTTCGTGCACCTTTGGTCCTAGCCACCTTGACAGTCCGGCCTTGTTTGCTTCCTCGCCGCTTCATCATCCCTTCTCTGTCCTTTTCGTTCCCTTCGTCCATTCGCCTCCCTCGTACGCTTCACTCTCTTGCAGCACCACTATCACCGCATCGCAGCGTTTACTTTTGCTTTTTTGCCGATTGTGTCTGAAGTCAGAAGAGATCGCGCTCGCCGACATGGCGTTGCTCAGCAAATTGACCGGGACCCAACTGAAAGAGGTGGTGAGGCACTACAAGTACCATGAGCGTAACTTCTACAGCTGGCTCCTCGACGACGTCACCGAGATCCGCAAGCTTTCATTCTCCATAAGCTGGAGTACATGTTTTGAGAGAGGCTGCGTCGCAGCTCGTAGCCCGAATCCGTAGTGATGTCTGCCCTCTATGAGGCAAATCAAATCCAAACTCCCATCGATGACTACCGTGGAGAACGATATCCGAACGCTCTCACGAGTATAGGACACGCTTTCTACCCAAGAACTGAAGGTCGAAGCACCCACGGATCCCGCCCCTGTCGAGGAGGGTGGGGATGCGTGTGCGGAGAGTTTTCCTCCCTACCCGCAGGTCACTCTGGCGGGTCTTCTCTTCAAGGATAGAATGGGCTCGCTATGTCAAGCAAAATCATGCTTGGAGGCATTTCACGCTGGGAAAATTCAACTGTTGGAGATGGCGTTGGGCAAGTACAGATGCAACCATGCCATTTCGGGACATAGCTGATTGAGGTAGATCATGACTTCTTAGATCAGGAGATAACCGCAGTCATTAATCAGACGTCTCTTATCGACTCCCGTATACTTGGAGAGCTTACGAAACAGCTCCGCGAGCCGCCCCCACACGATCCCATCCATAAGCTGGGCTACCGCAGCCGATGCAGGGACATCACAACCCACGTACAGGAGATACAACTAAAGGAAGCCCACAAACGGAGTTAGAAAGGAGCTGTGACAGTTCCTTGTGCAAAACGGCCTGTTGGCAATGGCAGTAACAAACCAGCAACAAGCGATGGCGACAATCTCATCGAATCGATGCGTGCGTACCTTGCGCAGCTATCGAGCTACAGCAACAGCGATCTTCACCATACGGCCATCTGCTACGCGTTCAAACTATCCAGCATTCAGCATGACGTGTTTCAACTTTGGGAGGACATCGGGCGTTACGGGTTGGGGCTTCCGCCCCGCTCGTACGACGATCAATCATATCGCCGTGGCCTCGCAAACACATACAATGCCCTGGAAAAGATTAGGAACAGTGTCAGTGCTTGGACCATTGGTAGCACGATCAATCGATTCATGGCATTCAATGAGCATTCCCTGCGCTTATTTGCTAGTACCTTACGGAACTCGGCCGCGGCCCCATTCTTACGGGTCATGTCAAAGGCACACCAGTCGCCGGGATTCAGCTGCATATGGATGTCCTACACCCAGCCAAGTAGTCTATGCGAGGTTTATATCAGTGGCTGGCCTGATTCCAAGGCGAGAAGATGTCTCCGGTCAACAGCACCTGCGAACTCTTCAAAAAGTATGACATAATGGAGAACTGTTTGATCTGGTTTACGGAAGTGTATATTGATATATATCATATGACTGCCACCGGGGAAGACTATCCAGCCTTCCAATCGGACATTCTCGAGATTCAACGAGCCTTCCGGTGCCCTATACTCTGGCAAGAATTCCCAAACCCCCTTCGAAGCAAATGCATATAAGTGCAAGACTCTGATCAAGTTCCAGACTTCGCCCAGCTCGTCGATTGGGCTCCGAAAACAAGTCACCGGTTGCTCACTCTCTTGCTGCTATTGATCAGGTTGCCGGATCAACGACCTCCGTTTCTGTGCGACGAAATCACGTTCCTACCTTCCTGATCACCAAGCCAAGCCAAGTCTATCAGAAGTTTCGCGTCTTCACGCGCAACAAGCAACGATTGGTGGTTAGCATGGGCGGTGACTTGACGACCAATGATGACGCGGGATTGTGGCCGTCTTGCCCGCCGCGAACGGGGTCGGGACGTTACCTCCACCCTTACAAGCTGCTTCTACGATCTCTATCCTCAGCCTGTCCAGATGGCAGTACCTCACGAGCTTTGACTGCCGAGCTAGCACGAACTGCGAGTACCAAGTCCCCTACAGGTCAACGACTGCTTCATCGTTACCAATCATCACAATCAATCCCTCGAGCATTCGAAGGTCTCCCTCCTCAAAGCAGCTCACCTCCCAGACCTTAGGTTTCTCGAAAATTGGTTCCCCGCATTGATCGCTGCAGACAATCCGACTCCGGCCCCAAAGTCCAGATTCAAAGCAGACAAGCCGACCGTAGCCCTAAAGTCCAGAGTGGACGCAGACGTACGGGACCTCGTGGCTTTTCTTTCCGACCGGAGGCCAGAACCCCCAGGATCCGAAGCTGAAGCGGAAGTGAGAAATATCATGGCAGTCCTTTCCAATGTAACCGGAGAACTATCGGCAACCACACATGGTAGAAGCACGAGATCCTGTGGCCGTTGACTCATCTCATATCCTGTTAGCAGACGTCGCCGAATACTCGTCCGAGGAGCTACACACCGTGCCGAAAAGCACCTTCGGTCTGTGTAAAGGTGCTCTCGACTGGGCCGCAGCCATATCCGAGATACGAAGCAATATCAAATCCTAGTCGCTGAAGGCCTTTATCAGAATAATTCGCCGTCTCGAATGCCTGGATTTCAACAGAGCTCTCATCATGTGCCGTAGACTGATGGAGACAGATGAATTCGAGCACCGGGCATCCAATCGCCTGCGCATGTATGTTTATGCGGCAGCTGCTTAAGTAATGTTCTTCATCAAAGATATAGACGAGGCAATGGACGTGGTGTTGATAGCATTAGCTCCGACTATGTCATGGGCCGGACTCATGAGCTCACGACTCTAGAGTCCATGGTTTCGGATATCAAAGCTCATGACCAGCTCTCTGATTGGGCTCCTCGGGACAGGTCTCTTGTCAAACATTTGCAGCGGAAGTTGCAATACAGGCAAGGAGGGGAAAGAGCTGGTATTGGGCATCACTAACCGTGCGATGATTCTCCACAAACACTACCACTGCGAAGAGTTTTCATTCATTCGGAAATTCCATTCCCTCAATACCGAGGATGGGATTGATGGAGGGGGGAAATGAATGTAGTATCTGGAGTGCTGAGTGGTCTAGAGAGTGTCCATAATCTGCAACAACTCCTGATTTCTTACTGGTAGTTGATTATAACGTCAGGCTTTACGCGACACGAGCACTGTCATCTTCTCAATGTGCAGCATTGCGCTTGCAATGCACATGTCGGTACTGGACTCGTGCCCGCAAGGGAGCAGCAGGATATTCCGCTCGTGGCTTTGAGGACGTCAACCTGGCCGCGCTCTATGCTTCGACCCCGATGATACCCGTGGTTGACGGCACTCGTACTTACCTCACTCGGGTACGTAACATCGGTGATGAAGAGTGCACATTTATATCTTTTCCTAAGCACATAACGATGAAGAGCTACACTAAAGCAGTAATCATAGCTCTTAGTTCACTGGGTCCGACATCAAAGATTGGCAGGAGCATCGACGCAATCATTTCAAATTCGACGACTGGCAGCGACTCTCAAGCTGGCGAGAGCTCCTCAAAGTCGCGACTGACGTCCAGGTGAAGCGAGTTATTACGGTGGCGAGAGACAAGTTCAGGACCTGATCGTGGTTGGAGAAACCATTTCGTACCGTCTCCGCGTACGATGAACCCTTTACAGGTTCGCGTCTTCGTTTCGGTCCAGAGATTGTTGTGGGAGACTACGGCATCTGAAGAAGGCCGCTACTAGATTGGAGCAAAGGACAGCCAGGGGCCCCAGAGAAGGTGACTCACAAGCAACAGACTTTGTCTTAAAGCCTACCTAGGCAGTTCTCTCCATAGCAAACCAAATCTGCTTTCAGACATCGACCAAGGCTGCGCTACAGAACATGTTGACAACGCCGGGTCGGATTCGTCTGTACTAATCCGCAGGACAGCAGGAATGATCTTCCCGTCTTCTCCAGCATGCTTCTTCGAGCAGAGCTGCCCTGTGATTATGCGGTGACCAGCAGAGACGTAGTCTCTCTTCAGCAGTGTAGACGATCAGTTGCTTAACGGGCCACCATCAACATCCCATGGAAGACAGCAGGGATGAGTGCGTTGGAATACGTGGCAGCCAAGCGATGCGGCGAATCAGCGTATTGATAGCCACAACAGCCGCCTGGCATACGACATCAACAACGCCAGACACACTCAGCCGCGACGCAAGCAGGCAGAGCAGCAGCCCCATCCCCCGGCGCAGAAGGTCGGAAAGGGGTGCGCTTTCCCTGTCGCTGCTGTCGTGTGCGCCTGCGCCTCCACACCGACCTTGACATTGGTCTAAGCTCCTTCCCTCGACTTGACACTCGCCTCTTTTGCTGCCGCGGAGCACCAGGAGTCTCCCACAAACAAACGTTGCGCAGCTCCACAATGCGAAGACTGAGCTCCCACCGAATCCAAGCGAGCAGGGCAATGCACCCGTCACCATTCGCCACGAGGACGACGTCACTGCAAGACAACAAGGAAATCTAGGCTGCTCGCTTCCTTTTGCGCTATCTCGAGGTGCGTCAGCGTCGCCGTCGTCACAAGTTGCCTCCGCTAGGTTGACCGCATCGCTTTCAGAATCAACATCGAGAATCAAGGAGCGCGACTCGAGCGCCAGGACAACCATGTATGCGTGGGCTGCTATTATTTGCAACGTCCTCAGCCGACCACGACGGCAACAGGCCAGATTAAAGAAGCCCGCAGCGTGTAAGTTGTGCCGTCGCATGCTCTGCGCTCAAGCTCTTACGCACCCACAGGCAGTCAGAGAGCATCCCTCCTACCCACCGTCTCACACACCCCACCCTCTGAAGTGTCTTCGGAGACGCCTGATTCTACCTTCTCTTCTCCGAAGAAGATAGCCAAGACCTTCAAGTGCCTTTGTCTCCAGTCCTGGAAGGAGGACCAAGCCGTGAACCTCGGTGCGCTGACGAATGCCCACACTTCAGGATCAGCGCTTGCACATGCCATGAAGATCAAGGTGGCTTGGCTGGACATTTTCCTCGGCGCCATATCGTGGAACATCACAGACTTGCGCCACCTGGGTACGCGAACCACCCATAACCATTCAAGTCGTCGGTTGAATGCAACATCATGAGGCATACGTCGTCACTTCATAAATCGAGCATACCGCCGGATGACGGTGGCCGCATCAGGTGTCAAGCTCTCCCCGGTGCACACCCCTTGCAGGCTATGTCTACAGAAGTGAAACGCCAGTCCTGCCTTGCTTTCGGGGCAGCACGGCTTCCAGTGTCGGGTTATTTTGCTCTTCTGGGATATTAGAATCCGTGGCCGTACTGGCTTAGGATACCCTGTGACCTACCATGCGGCACATATCTTAGGACCGCGATCCATGGCTAGAGGCAGCAATATTGGGGCCCAGGATATGGCCGTCCGCATCTTCATTGGCATCGTCGATGTCGCACACACCTCCGTACTCACTACTAAGCCTAGAGTTCTCGACAGAATGAAGTGTTATATGGAGACGACGAAAAGCAGTTCTCTTCCGCGATAGTGATCGCTAATACCGGGACAACAACCGGCAAAACCAGGCAAAGCGTCATCACTTCCACTCTTTCACGGTGCTCGAACCTATGCTGGTGCTGCCAAGCATGCTCCTCAGCGCGTGTCGGTCCTCTCCAGTAGCGACAAGACGACCAATAAGATGTTCCGGATGATACCCGTATTCCTCGACATTCGCGATCCTCAGAGAACAGATCATTCTTGCTCCAGAGCTCCCATTAGCATAGCCATACCTCCGTCACTGGCAGAGATTGTGGACAGCTGTCTTTGACTGGAGAGGAGCTCCTGCAGTTAGGCTATGACGGCGAAGAATATCTTGCTATCAATTTCTCAATGAGGTACCGGTCCTCTCATTGATGGTCATCCCATGCACATGGTTCCCTTGCGCTCTGTCGTGTCATTCAGCGATACATGGGTTTCCTCCAACTGCATGCCGTCATGGCGCGGAGATTATGCCTACCGACACCACCTCGAATTCATCTTGGACGCAGTTGGCGAGGTAGTGAGCATCACAAAGTCGGAAGACACCACGAGTTCTTCCGTCAAATTGATGGTAGTCGATATGTACGACACCACCGAGCGCGCTACCGTCACTACCGTCAAGACTCTCGGTCGGGCCATCATGGCGACCTATATCGCAAGTTCAGAGCTGCCGTACTCTCGGGCTGCCGTCCGTATGCACCCCTGCACCGGGACCTTGTCAAATCTCCTCGCCCTGCAACTAGATCATCTCGATGCACAACACAGAACGGTACACACCTGACTGCATGGAGACTCCCGCCGGATCTTGGTTCCATCATTCCCAACTCCAGTCCGGACGTGAGGCCCCATGCAGTCCCAATCTCTCGACGCATAGACTCATCAGCCTCTCGCGATCGATGGTGGGACCATGTTCTTTAGTCTTATGTTATACCATCGAATCTGTCATTCTTTTGCCAGCTACATGTCATGATCTGTATGACTGCAACGCGCACGAACTTTGACCGTCGGTCTGCCTCAATGACGTCGCTGCGCGATCAATGAAAATCATCCCCACCATCACCTCCTTATTCGATGGATGAGTTACCCGCTATCCAGGGCACATTCCGAAGCAGGGTTCAGGGCCTACTAGATATGCACTCCAACGGCACTCCGAAGGCACCCCGCGATGATGCCGACCTCCTCGAATTGGCGACACTCATAGCCGGCCGGGGACGCCTATCGACACCGCGACCCCATCGAGACAAACGGATCGCGCTAGCCAATGACAGTTTGGGACTTTCCGGAGACTCAATGACATCCGTTACGTGTCAAAGAAAGACGTCGCGGCATCTTCCACTTGCTCCGTCTAATCGAGCAAAGCAGCAAAAGTGTATAAACCCTGCTCAATCCGGTCGCACTCGCCCGAAGCTTACCTAAGTCCTCCTCGACACTGTCTCCCTTAATACTAAGACTGTATTGTTGCTGTGAACATGTAAGATAGAAGAGCGGGAGAAGAAGACGCCGGCGAATGATCAACATTCTTAACAGATTGGAACGCATCAGTATTTTCTCTCCGCTGTACGTGAGGTAATATGTAAAAAGCTAAGATATAACAATCAGAAGCTCTTACGAGCAATACTCTACTCTTTCTCTCTCACTAGCTACTTTAACATACCCGTCGATGCGAGTCCGCAGTGAACCGCCAGCTGTAACTACATACCCCGCTGTGCTTCCAGTGTTTCCATCCGCACAACTCATGATCTGAATATTGCGGACCATGAGCTCACGACATTCACCTTCCGTCAGTGATTCATTAACCTCATTTCCTCCTCCTCCGCCCGCTGAGAAGTCGAGTACGTGGCCATCCGCATTTCCCTAGTGTGGGATGCTGACGCTCGTTAACTCTAACTTGTCCGTCGTCACACGTTCTTCGTAGTCTTGCATGGGAGCCCAATTCGTGGGTCAGATTTTCAATTTCCACTTGCTTCAAGGTATAGAGACTTGCTCCAATCGATGTACAATTGCAGTGGGTACACGGAACATCTTCACGATTCTTGCGTTCGATGTTGTTTCCTGCTGCTCTAGTAGACGTCATTGTCTGACAAGTAGCTCACGAGCTGGGCTGTGGACGCCAACAAGATGGAGGCAGGTGTAAATTCATCATGTTATACCGTTAAGCAAGTATATTATGCAATACCTCACTGAACGACGAATTGGTATGCTGATCAAAGAAGCGAAGAACACTTAGCCTTTTCCAGGTTTCGCGCGCGGACATACTCTCCGGAGGCTTGCGCCACGCTTCGATTGGCACAAATATCATGGTATCATACAGCAGAGCAAGTGCACGAAGCTTGTTTTACAGTGCCGGCGAGAGCCGAATGAATCGAGGGGCTCTATGAGGTTATCTGAATTACATTGGTTCTTGGAAAGTATGGCAACTAAGTAACGAACGGTATTCCTGGGACACGACCTCTTCACTACAAATTCGCGCCGCTATCCCAGACGAAGCCTTCTAACTCCTTAGATTGCAAACCACCATGTCGACACACTCGGACTACTCACGCCTCCCTCGAGTGACACACCTTTCCTTCTTTAGTCTTCGTCTCTTCTCTTCTGCAGCTCGTCTTGTATTTCGCAGCCTGATCCAGCCGGTATATCGATTGCCTTCCAACATAAATTTCGATATGAATCTTTCTTGGGTATTCCGGCACGTCCTCGATCCAAGCAACCCACCAGGGCAAAGGCCGACCGATTGCTGCGGTTCTGGTTGCTGGTCTTCCTCTATGATATGATGACCAACGCTGCTGCGCTCCTACCATGTTTCGGGCGCTTGCGGATACACGCAACTGTAAGCGCGCGATCACTGATCCCACGTTTCATCATAACGCCCATCATCAAACATCGTTATCGTAGGGGGCCGAGCCTATGTACCACAAGCAAAGGAAAACCTGGGAAGACATCGAGATCATCAGTGAGCGAAGGCCTATGGGGTCATTTCTCAGAGTAGAGTTGACACCAAACACCAGTCAAAATTCCACGATCGCATACTGACTTAACTCGTCGCGAATCTTTCCTTCTAATAAGGCTGCACCACAAGCCGAGAACATGTTCTTCGGTAAAATCAATGTGTCGCAGAGAGAAGGAGTAGTGTTCGCTTCGTGAAAGCCAATGACATCCAGAGAATGAATACTCGACGAACAACGTCACACGTCTCGTATATGGTCCGAATCGCGCGTCTAAAAGCGCTTCCGTCGAAGAGCTGCCCATGGGTAGAGAACATGAGGTTGTCTGCATAGGGAGTGCCTTGGGTGGAAGGAGCAGCAGCCGCATAGACGTCAGTTGCTGGTTGTATCCCATAGTGCGGGTGTATAAGATAGGATTGGTAGCTGGTGGGATTCTGTCCGCTGGATTCCGCGTACGCAGGAGTGTTTCCGAAGTTCATGAAAACGGGTGTGAGGGGCTGCATGAAGGTGAAGCTCTGCGGGTCATAGCTCATGGGGGCTGGTGCAACGGGCTGCGTGAATGTGGCCACATGTTGCCCGTAATGCATGACTGATGGTGGAGGCCGCGGAAACGACGGGAAAGGCTCATGACTGTACGGAGACTGTCTGAACTGCTCCGACGATGAGAGTGTCCAATAATCTGCTGGAGATGACCAATGAAACGACAATTTTGAGATCGCCTGTGCATACTGTGCTAGTGGCTCAAGCCCCATTGGGGCTGGCGCAGCATGTTGCATCTGCGACCAATGCATTTCGGATGACGTCCGCTGGAGTTTGGACGGGGTTGAGGTTTCGATCATAGTGTAAGCCGACGAAAAGTCTTTGCGCTTCTCTGACGACGTTGTTGGAGCGGCAGTCATGCCGATTTTGGCTGGGCCTGAAGTCAGGAAGGCTGATGAAGAGGGTGTACGTGGAGTGGAAAGAGGGAGCAAGGGCGGTGAGCGTGATATGAATATACCCGACTGTGGCAGCCGAACGTGCTTCTCTTGAGTCACAGGACACGGCGTGGATGGAACTGGTGGCCATGCCGACCCAGAAATGGGCATCATCGACTGTAGAGACCGTGGAGCCCTATGCTGTAGTCCTCGGCGTCCTTTCAGATCAACGGGTGCGTGGGCTGCTACACCAAGTTGTCCAAGATTAGATTCAGCTCCAAGGGAGAAGGAGTCTTCTCCGTTTGACCTTGCACTTCGGTGGAACGAGATGAAATTCCTGTGGTATCGCTCTGGCCAACTCCGGCTTCTGCTTCGGCGGAGCGAGACCAGACTTCTGCGGTAATGTTTTGCTCGCCACTTTCATCTTGAGTTCAAGCGGAGCGAGCGGACACTCCTGGACAATCAATTTATCGAAGTTCATCTTCTGCTCTAGTGGAGAGACTAGGAACAACTGCGACTTTGTCTTCCTCGCCCGAAGGGTTTCTTTTCGGTGTCTGAGCAGTTTGCGATGCCGGATCGCGGAATTTAGGCGATGTCAAGACTTGGCCCAGAACCTGTTGCCGTCTGTCAGCACCATGCGCTTGAGGCATAGGGTTCCTTTGGAAAACCAACCGCTTCTTTGAATTTGCTAAGGCAAGATCTCAGCGCAATAATTCCGGAGTCTTTCTGCTCAATGATGGCGTCATTTTTCTTTGACGCGGAACATTTCTTGCTGAGCACTACCACCATGTGCTTGTTCTTCTCTATGAGCGCTCCACTGTACTTGCTTTGCTCCGGAAAGAGATGTGTTGTGTGGCTCGTCGAAGACCTGCAAGGAGAGGCATCACCAAGCAGAGGGGCGGCAGATGAAGGTGTGGAGGGCGGCTCAGCGGACGATGGGCCCAGGTCGCTTTCCGGCAAGAGTGGGATACTAATGGCACAGGGCGAAAGTGACCGCGGATCTGAAAAGCCTTCCATGGCAGGCCGTATAAAAGAAGTGTGGAAGACAAAGGCCGGAGGGAGGGGGCGGATATGCCGGCAGGGAAGCCAGCAGAGACGCGGGAAGATATGTGTCCACGAAAGTCATGTCAACCGGCGGACAGCAGAGCAGATTGTTGAAGGGCATAAAACCAGAGCATTAAAATCGTGGTTAGAGGTCTTGTATGGGTCATGTTCCTCGGTAGATATCCGGTCAATAGAGCGCGAAGAGCTTTGGTGGGTCCAGCACCACGGGAGTGGGCGCCACGCGACCCGTGGATGTGGAAGATGGGCGGACGCTGATATCTCCACAGCCAGCGACGATGATGTCCGAATGCAGGCCATTGCTTGAGCCCATGAGGCATGGCGTCGATGATATGCACGCAATGAGTTGAAGTTGAGGATGGAGGTGAAGATGGAGGTGGGGTAGTGGTGGTGAGCGTGCTGCGGGAGAGCAGGCAGATGTCGTCTACCGTACTGGGCGGTGAGTAAAGCGAACCGACCGCACGGGCACCTGAGCAGCATCGTTCGGCGCCAGAATATGTCTGAGTGTCATGGCGCTCACGAAGTCAGAAAGAATGCAATGGCCAGCTGGCCTCCAACTGCCATGTGCAGTCCGTGCACCTCTGTCACCAGGCCCAGGCAAACCATGACGTACCAGCCCCTGCCATTAGCCACTCGCTCAAGCCATTCGCATAGCTACTTTTACTGACCACCTGCGTTGACTACTTGTTTTCTCGACTTGCTCCTGCACTAGCAGATGACTTTGAATCTCCCGCCTCGAGCTCCTAGTGTTGACCGCGATTGAACCCCAGATGCAGATTCCGTATATCCCGCGACAGCAAGATCGCGTGGAGCTCGGTGTTGTTGGTGCTGACCACCCCTACGCCAGACGAGATATCCTTGGACAATTCTAGTGGGTAGTCGTTCCATTGTTTCCTAACTCCCTCCCCTCGATCGAATAAACAATCGTCTGAACAAGCGCAGGTCGTTGCCACCTTGATGTTAAAGGCTGCGCCTGTTGGTTCCGGCACCAGAGCCTGATTTGAGGTCTGCCATCGACGACAAGCTTGTGACCGAAACTTCGCCAAAGGGCATGCTCCTCACAAGACGCCGCAGAGATCTAAAGATGCCATATTCTGGAAGACCCCGTCTTCATACAGAGACACTACGCTTGATGATGAAGAACATTGCACAAGAAATGGACCAATTCCGCCCCAATAACACGTTAGGAAACAACTCCAGCGCAATAATCCGAGATATTAGCATATCTGGTTGGCAACTTTAAGGACACTGGAGCCGCGACATCGTCTTTACACACGGGTTGCCGACTGCTTTCAGAGTGAGGTGACGGCAGTTTCCCTCGGAGAATTCTTAGCACAGGCTACACAGACCGAAAGACCAGGGTTGCGCTTAGAAGCTTTCATGTCAGATCCGATGACAACGTTTAGTACATGTCTATGCAAGTACGCAAGCGAACCAACGTGCACTACAAGCCCCATTCTACTGATCCAGGTCTCTTGATTCGAAGCTATCACCCTTGTGAACTTCTTCATCTTGTGAAAACGGCAGTATGTCGTAAACCTCTCTTTCATGCTCCGGACCCGCTTACCCAGCCAGTATCGCTTCCTGTTATTGATACCACATTCACCACCGATGATCCGTGCGTACACAGGTAATGGCTGGGAACTCTCTTCTTCTTCACAATCGGGAAGAGGTGAACAAATTGAGATCCTTTATGGTATTGCTGTCCTTCGCGTGTTGGTATCGCGACTCCGAGACCGGACGTCACCAACGCAATTGCAAATGGCATCACGCCTGTAGAGCTTTATAGTTGTTCCAATATTGTACTGCTCTACTATACCGTGGGTAACTATAGGGGGTCCTATATATTTGATGGAGTCTTATATACTTAGTAGGCCTACCTAAAATAGGCTTATAGAGAGGAACTCCCTTAATATCTAGCTTATTAGATTTTTTTACTTTACTTCTAATTAGGTAAATATAAAGCCTATACTTAGTATTATAAACTAATAATTACTAGTACTATCTAGATAAGTACTAGTAAATACCTTTATAAGCTATTCTAAAAAGTAAAAAAGATAATATTTATACTAGAATCTTTTTTAGAAAAAAAAAAGGAAGAAAGAAAAGAAGTACTTTAATTTTCTACTATTTTACTATTTTCTAAAGTAGATAAGGTTATTAGCTACTACTACTCTATAGTAGATTTTTAGTAACTTAAAGAGTATCTATAGGTATAAGCTTCTATTAGTATAAGTAATAATTAAAAAACTATTTAGCTTACTTTTAAATCTCTATCTAAAAGAAAAAAAAATAAAAAATACCTATAACGTACTTTACAAGCAAGTGTCCGACCTAAGCGAGTATCCGAAAGTACTAAGACCCTACTAGAATCTAAACTATATATAATAGTACAACACTAATATAACTAGTTATAAAAAATTGTAATAGTATAATCTATATAGAATCTACTTATACAGGCTGCTTGCAAGTTATTCTATTATACCCAGGCTTGCCGCAGCGTCTACAGCGCTGTTAGATCGATTCGCCTCTATTAGCGCGCCCCCTCTTCTTTACCTTCTTTCTATTACTACGTATCCTAAAGTCCTGTAGAGTAGCTAGCCGTAGGCCTTCTTTAGCTATTAGAACCCCCTCGCGCTATA
>MU004571.1:0-34618 GCA_010405375.1 Lophiostoma macrostomum CBS 122681
TCGAGCTCTTCCTACGTCCCGCCCTCATCGAGCTCGTCCTACGTACCGCCCCCGTCGAGCTCTTCTTACGTTCCGCCTCCATCAAGCTCGTCTTCTGTGCCACCTCCGTCGAGCTCTTCCTCTGTACTACCGCCACCGAGCTCGTCGTCCTATGTTCCACCCCCGTCATCTAGCTCCGTGCACTATTCCACCACTACATACACTGTAAGTCGCTTACCAGAAGATGTCGGTCGAACAACGAAGCTAATCATCCGAATAGCCCCCTACGACTACCGCCGCTCCACCCTCAAGCACTGTCCCGTGCTCCACTATCGTGACTACCATCACAACGACAACACAAAGCACGGTGCCCTACTCGACTATCATCACGGTGTCGACATCCGGCTCCACGACCACATACGAAACGACAACGTACACCACTTCCGTGTATACCACCGTCTGCCCGACAACGTATACTATACCGCCCGTCACCACGTTGGTACCGAGCTATCCAGTCACCACCATCGTCCCTCCAACCTCCGCCCCTCCCAGCTCCGCCCCTCCCAGCTCTACTCCGCCTAGCTCCGCTCCCCCGAGCTCGACCCCTTATTACCCGACAAGCTCTCCTGCGAGCTCAACTCCTTCCTACCCGTCCAGCTCGGTCTCAATACCATCGGTATCTACCTCCGGCACGCCGATAACTAGCTACACTTCACCTGCGTACACCGCTGCTGCTGGTGCGAACAAGCCAGTCGCTGCACTCCTGGCTGGCGCTGTCGCCATCGTCGCTCTAGCATAAGAATTGGAACGATGTGTTCTTTGTACTTATCTACCTGCTCATCACTCTCTTACGATACACGATATGAAATTATGATGGACTTGAGCCGGCATGCACCGGGAGTTGGCACACTCTCTATGGATGGATATGGATACGGATATGGATAGCTTGGTTATGCTTCGCGATGTTGCAATGTTTGGAGTATTGTTCTGCAAGGAAAAAGAGGCTGGTTATGGGATAATACCTGCAGTGATGAACTGCTATGGACGGTGTTGTGGTTTAATAGATTGAGTAGCATGTCTTCGAGGTTGGAGGACCGTTTGGAGGGCCGTAATGTGTTATTGGGGAAGGGGGAAGGGGACAAGGATGTAGTATTTGCATCGTAGAGTAAACGTAGTATCGTAATGCTGAAGATTAGATGGTGTATGCTTTTTCAAGTAAAATTGTCTCTGCCTCTGTCTTGTGGGTTTTATCCGCGCCAGATAAGAGGATTTGGAATAGTAGCAGGTGCTGCGGATATGCAGCAAGCTTACTCCACATTGCGTAATTGTTCGCCGCTATCAATCTTGCGCGTTCACTATACATGGCATAGGTACCTAGGTAGAGGAAGGGTGCATTGAAGTTTGATTGCTTTGCATCTGTTCTATGCTTTCTGTTCTATACCACATATTTACATGTGGCTCGTTAGATATCGCGAGCGATGATGCGACAATGCAACAGTACGACTTTACCGTCTTGCGACTTGCGGCTTTGCGACACCGCGACCCATACGACGAGACAACAAATCAAAGCGTTGCTACAGCATTGTTTTTGTTTCAAGCCATCGACACATGAATAGTCTCGATGCAACGCGCCCATATGGCACGGCGGATAGGGGTTGGGCTTGGTAATTCGGGAATGTAGCGATGTGGCGATGTGGCGATGTTGGCTTGCGGGTGTGGCACCTGCCGTATAAGACTGGTGGGTGGTTTGGGTTGGAAGGTAGGCTAGTACACGGGGGTGAGTAGGCTGAGGTTGGTGGTACATAATTAGAAGGGGAGGGAGAGCGTAGCATTCATCTCCACACAGAGTGTCAGAGCTGGTCTTAGGGAGAGGTTCTACACAGTGAAAAGAATATGTACTACGGTCATTGCATCGGCGCTTATGAGTGGAGATCATGTTGACATCTGGAGTTGGATAGTGGCATTGGGATGGAAGGGATGGTAGTGAGCGCAGCAGTGTGGAATGGTATGAAATGGGCGAGATTCGACAGGCCTGGTCAGTGGCTGTAGGATTTTTGTACATGTGTACTCGGATGACATGGGGTTCACAGTCTTACACAGCGTTGGAGTCGAGTCAGGAATTGCAAACTAGAAAACGGGGGCAGTGGAGATAGGTGTACACGCTGGCTGCTTTGCGTTAAGCTATCTTGGTGTTGTTATTGGAGATAACGTGGGCTCTTGATGGTAAGGCTCGGCTGCAGGCGTAATTTCTAGCTGTTCATGACGGAAAGGTTAAGCGTTGAGGTGGATCAGCTGTCTTGTGATGAAGATTGTTGGAATACTTTTGGGACGCCTGACTTTGTAAGGGCAAGAACTGGCTCCTTTTATTGAGATTCTATGGTATAGAAGGGAAGATTGTGATACTGGAAGATGAAGAGAACGGAGCGCCACCATCATCGCTCTTTCGATGGGTACTTGCGTGGTTGTCGAAAGTTACTAACGGGATTCTTCATAGGTCCCGTTCCTGATAGCATGTGTCGATTTTGGTAGCTTACTTTGGGCGACAACCAGCGGTGTGAGGGACAAGGATTTCGGGAAATAGAAATGTGGTGTCCGGAGAACACGTGCATACATTCTTGTTGTTCTCCCGCTCCACATGTGCGCCCTTACTGTTGATAATATTGCTGCATTTATTCTCACTCCATCAAATGCTGTGCTAGATAGCCGAATGTGAGCGATGGGCCGACATTGTGCATGGAGACGTATGCGATGGCCGGAATTTGTGGCTGGACGGTTTATTGTTAAGAGGCTATCAAAGAACCTGGGGCACATGGGAGTTGTTTTGTTGTCACGAGACTGAAGGATTGGTATGGAGATGGCAGGTGGATAATAGCGTGATCCGCGCGCATCATCAATTGATGGTGGAAATGTCCAAGAGTCTCATGACGGTCACGATACCGGATCGCTGAGTTTGGGCGATGACCGGTATGCGGGTGGTGTTTATATGGGTCGGCGCATAATGATGACCGGACGTTTGAATCTCTCGACTATGATCATTAGTTATTTGATGGTAACGATGTTGTGATGCTGAGTTTGGGCGATGACCGGTATTCCGACGATAACTACCTAGCAAGTTTGCGAAACGAGATGACCGGACAATGCGTTGATACGAACACTGGTGGCCCCCAAGTTCGGACTTTCTTGCGATCATGAGCAGCTCGCGACGCAAAAGTAAGGTGATGCTCGATGCGGCGTCCATGACCGGTATATCTATATCTGTGAGCTGGACCGCTCGGATATTGCAGTGACCGGAGGCATATAGTACGCCTACCTGTCGAGAATGTCAATGTCGTGGTCATGTGGGCTATCATAGGAGGATTAAAAGTCTGTGTCCAAGCCATGACCGGAGCATCATTCACACTATCTGTTACAATTGCCCGCTGGTGTATGCAGACAGTGCGATAGATGAACTTATCTGAACTATGATAGGCTAGCCCTATGGAAGGACGTGATGGAGGTGCTTCACCGGTCAAGATGACTAGCCAATCATCGTGGAAATTGCTCGGGAGCACGTAACGGAGGCAGCTCGGTCGGATCCGAAACACGGTATGTAGACAATAAAAGAGGTACCACAAGACCGTCGGGTATGTCTGGTCTTTGCATGTGAACCAATGTGGTGGTGTTGGGCTTCATCGGAGTCGAGTTGGCAGTTGCACAGACTCGCACCAAGACAATTATCGGTCAACAAGCAGGCGGGGCTACACATGTGTTGCCCCGTCATGATACTGACAATACTAAAAAGGCTGCACATGTGGGTTTTCAGTGCATGTGGCCCTTTTACCTGACGTGGACGTCAGCGGTTGACCAAATCCCAACAGCTCTCCTTACCGGCCCTTTCCTGAAGGAATTTCAGTCAGGCAAATCATTTCATTCGTTGCTGTATGTCCTTAGTGGTCTCGAAGTACGAACGAAAAGGAACATCTGCGGCAAGGGAACGACCAGCTTGGGGCCATCCCTCCAGCTCTTCACCGGTTTCAGAACCGGTGAGTAGTGGGGGCGAACAAGCGAACGAACCACCCGGTGCACTGCCAAGAATAGAGGATTCCGGTGACGGCGCGCCGCGATATAGCTTTCCCTCAAGGACTAGAGACACCCAACAGTATTCGCGACAATTGTCCTTCGGAATTTTTGCAGATTTCTTGCTCAGGTGTGCGGTAAGAGACGGACACAATGGATGGATCGGTTCGTAGCCGTGTGCCCGCCGCTGTTGCCGATGCGGCGCTGGTGAGCGAGAAGCTGGTGCAACACAACCAGGAATACAGGCTGCATTTGAAGGCTCTGAGTCGCTGGGAGAAGTACCCTGGTGAGTGCGATGCTATTTCCGCGATGAATGATGATGAAATAGAGACCAGGAGTTGTTGTGCATGGTCGCTGACGATACACAGCAAAGCAACACGCGCGCCGCGTGCAGGAGAAACTCGGCGTCCGCAGAGGCTTGATCTATCTTGCTGGACAACCTGCACGCAGCAATGAGGATAGTGATATGCCCGCGCCCTGGCGGCAGCGGAGATACTTCTACTACTTGAGCGGGTGAGTCGAGTCATGGTAGCACAGCGTCAAAAAGTCTGCTGACACAGCCAAGAGTCAATGAGCCAAATTGTCATGTCACCTACGACATTCAGAATGATGTTCTGACCCTATTTCTTCCTCGCATTGATCCCAAACGCGTCATTTGGAATGGCCGAGGATCTACGCCTGCCGAGGCGCTGGATAAGTATGACCTTGACCAGGTTTTCTTCGTCGACGAAATGGAAGACTATGTATACGACTGGATGAAGTTCAATCGTGGCGATCTGTATCTCTTGCACCCCACCCAGTCTCCGCAATATAATGGACTCTATGGCAATATCGACAGCGAAAGCTTGCAGCCTGCCATAAATCGCGCACGCATCATCAAGGACGAGCACGAGGTTCAAATGATTCGGAAGGCCAACGAAATCAGTTCTACTGCTCACAAACTGATTCTAGCCAACATTTCGCGCTTCAAGAACGAGGCACAAGTCGAGGGACTGTTTCTTGATGCGTGCATATCCAGGCAAGCCAAGCAGCAAGCGTATGACCCTATTGCTGCCTCAGGCGTGAATGCTGGTACCTTGCATTACGACGCGAACAATGAAGACTTCGAGGATAGGCAGCTCATGTGTCTAGATGCAGGCTGCGAATGGAATCTCTATGCGAGCGATATAACCCGTACATTTCCACTGTCCGGAAGCTGGCCGTCAGCAGAAGCGAAGAATACTTACTTGCTCGTCCAGAAGATGCAAGATACTTGTATTGAGAGACTCGGACCTGGCGTCAGGTATTTAGACATTCATATTTTGGCTCACCAGATTGCTATCGATGGGTTACTGAAATTGGGTATCCTACACAATGGCACCAGTGAGGAGATTTTCAACGCTGGAACAAGTAGAGCATTCTTTCCTCATGGACTCGGACATCACGTTGGCTTGGAGGTCCACGATGTTGGACAGGGCGAGCTGATGAGTGCAAAGAAAGATTATTCGAAATACGAAAATGTAAGTCGTCCCACATTGAGTGCATGATCATCTGCTCACTCACTTACAGGTTCCTTCGTTATACCCCCAGAACTTCCATCAGCCCGTTTACGACAAGGAACTCTGTATGGCGCCGACAGATCCACAAAGCCCGCACTTGGAAGAAGGTATGATCGTCACAGTAGAGCCGGGCATCTACTTCTCTGTTTATGCACTTAACATGTTTTATCTCCCGTCGCCCATCCACTCAAAGTACATCAACTTGGACGTGGTCAAAAAGTACCTTCCAGTTGGTGGCGTCCGCATTGAGGACGACATCCTCATTACCAGTAAAGGTTATGAGAACTTGACTACGGCACCGAAAGGCGAGGCTATGCTTGATATCATTCGGAGTCGGGATTCACTGACCTTACCTCGATCATGCTTGCGCAACATCCAAGTCGGCAGAAAAGAGAAGGAAGCAGCACCCCTTCGCGCTCCTGGAATTCCCAAGGATACGCCTGTGCCAGTTCTCAAGCCTATCACTCGGGCAGCCACATTGCCAATTGATCGGAAGGACAGGAGATGCGTTGATTTTGAGCCGTTCGAGGGACCATCGTTATACTCCGGATTTAAGCGTGCATCTACTACTGACCTTCCGGGATCAACCGTTCAGTCGCCGCGACTCCCAACCTATCTACAGAATGCAGCCAAGCCACTGTGTGGCAAGCTTACTCAAGGTGCCCGCCATGCTTATCTGAAAGTCGGAGAAGACTCTACGGGAACCATTCCACCCATCTGGCCATATAGCCGCGATCGATCTACACAACCTTGTTCGAAGTGCAACATCCTCATGCAAACTCTGGAGCGACTAAGTGAGCAACTAGAAGATCAAGACATCTCAGCGAAACCGCAATCTAGGTCGACTGGCGATCCGTTATGTGACGACTTCCTGATTTCGGAGAATATGGCACCACGGTTTAAGCGATTGCAGCAGGTCAATGATGAGACGATCATAAGACGCGAGGACAAGGAAGGACTCGATGAAGAGGAAACTCTTCTTCAGAAGGCGACGGACAAGCATCGTCAAGAACAGGAGAGACTGAAGAAGCTACAAGAGAGGCTGAGGCTCACGCGGGCTAGCTCCGCGTTGGAGGAGAGACACGCTTGGTTGGAGAGGGAACGGACCTCGTACAATAAGAGGTTCTCTGGGATATCAGACAGTAGTTCTAGCAGTGACCAGAAACAGGCCGCACGTAAAGGATCTCCAACACACGTACCTGACTCTTTGAAGGCCGCCACTGGAGCAGTCAAAGACGACATTCTGAGTCTGAATGATCACCCTCCACCTGCCATGTCACCGTGGAGGCCTATATCAGCACCACACAAGATTTGGTCACAGAAGCCCATCATCAACAACGACCTTGCGACAGTCGAGGACGCTCGCACAGAACATACCCCTCTGGCACCAATATTCTCACCACCATTCCAGCAGGCGGAGTTCAATCCTATCAATTTTCCCAAGAGGAACACATTTCCTCCCCCTGTATCTCACCCCATCGCAAATCCAACGATCACGAATAACAGCATCGCACAATCGACGAACTGGACTGCCCCATGTAGTACAAGACCACCTCCGTATCGTGTGGATGAGGAGAGTAGAGCAAGGCTGGAAAAAGTCGGGAGGGATCTAAGGGCGCTTCGAGAGTCGCACGAGCGTGAGGTGCTAGAGAGACGGGCCAAAAGGGTCGAGAAACTTCGTCTGGAACGCACAGAAGATGATTGAAGTTCCCGGTGGCCGACACTGAAGTCTGGCTTTCAACAACATCCTGGAGCTGAGCTCGAGACTGAGCAGTGGGCGAGGTGAGAGATGCAGGGCGTGAACCACCCCTTACATCCAGTTCCCAGGAATCATGCGAGCACTACGTTTTCATTATCCCTTCAATTCCTTGTTCGATGACTTTTCTCTAGTCTCTTTTCTAATCATCCGTCCTGGGTTGGAATGGAATGGGGGCGTCCGGACTCTCGTTTTCCAAAACCAACGTTATTTCTGACTCGCGCGTGCACTTTCCAATATCAAATACGTTTTGCTATCTCTTACGGGGTATACGGGTAGTGGGTAGGAGAAACGGTTATCAGATATGCTCTATATACGTTATCAATTCAGTCTCATCACGTACATTCCAAGGCCGCTTTGAATGGCGTGTCATTCTTCCAGTGCAAGTTATGACAGGTGAGCAGGAGTTTGGTGAGTACAAAGGATTGAGGAATGCAAACCTATGTATGGAGAAAGAAGAAAGATCAAGTTGCATATGTGTACACTATAGTGAGTCCGTTCCTTCGCCTTCAACTACCTCTACTGTTCGACATTACAGCAATTTCCGCATCGCCGCATCGCCGCATCGCTTCCCAGCCCCTGTCTCTACCCACTGCAGCGACCCTCGAAACCCTCAAAACAAGTATCCGGCTACTCTAGGCTTTTGGCTCGTGCCAAGAAGATCGTCAGAAGACTCGTCCGACTCTTGTGCATCTTGTTTCTTGGGCGATCGTTCAGAGGTGTTGGTTTGTTCGTCTTGGTGGCGCTGATTGCGCGGGCGAGACGTGGACGAAGACGTAGCCTTCAATGAAGGACGATCCGAACGGTCGATATCCGCTAGGTATGCTCCTCCTGGTGCCGATCCAATAATGGGTCCCGCGAGCTCTCTTCTCACTTGTGTTTCTCGACTGCGACAATCGCTGTGCAGTCCACAAGCTGCTTGTGTACCGGAGCCGGCTCCTAGTTCACACAGCTTTTGAAAACGATCCTCAAGCTTTTTCAGCCGAGCCTCGATCCTTTCTATCTTCCAATCCAATCTTGACTCTATAGACTCCTGAAACCTGCGTTCGATGTCTCGGAGCTGGGCACCGACTTCCTGTTCGATCTGGCTCTTGAGCCGGTTCCAAATTTCCCTCTTCCGGTCCTGGCTCTCCCTCTTCCAGCGTTCTACCGCCTCTGGCTCCGTTTCGAGGATATCGTTGAGGATTTTTTGGAGTTCCTTGATCGCCGCTACATCGTCTTTATGATGATCCGGTGTCTCCCATAGAGCTGCACTTATCGGTGCATCTTTTGGACCGTGGACGGCTTCGATGCTCGCTTTGAAGTGGTAGTCACCATCGTCGACGGCTTCGATTTCCAGAATGAATAGATCGGCAGAGCGGTACGTTATTTCGTCGCGGTTGCTGCGTGAGGGGAGTAGGGTGGCTGCTGTGCCTAGAGAGATGTTGGTTAGATGTGGGTGTGGGACTTTGGGGATTGCAAGCTGGAGACGGACTTTTCATTTCCTCGATATAATGTTTGCCGAGCTCTTTGCGTAGTGTGGCATTTTGTTGGTCTCGCTTCTCCCAATCTGACTCTGGGACATCGGTGGCAGGGGGCGGGACGCTGGTGTATAGGGACCTGAACCCAATTGCTTTGGCGGATTGGCGTTTACGCTTGGGCTCGGGTTTGCGTGGTTTAGTGGACGATGATTTTGGGGAGCGTTCAGTGCGGGGTTGGGGGTCGTGGTCTGACATATTGATATTGGAAGAGGAGTGCTAACTTGGTAATATAAGAGAAAGTGTTGAGGCTGTGAAGAGGAAGAGTGTTGGTGCAGTGGTGGAACAAGATCTTATTATCGCGCTTTATGAGTAAGTCTGGATCAGTGACTCGGAGAAGATGCTGACTGAATTCAGTTTATACAAGTGAGTCAACGTATGTTGGACGCTCTTGTACGAGAATTGGTAGTAAGAGTCACCGCAGGTGGGCCTAAATCAGTCAGTCATGACGAGTCACCGTTTTCTTATGAGTGTGCGCTGGCACCGGAAGGCTTTTGAACTCATGACGAGAAACTGAGGGTGTTGCCATGGTTCTTCACAAGTTGGTACGATGGTCTTTCTCAGCTTGATATTCTCAGCTACCTCGGTGTCACTAACCGTGACCTTAGAGTGTTCTGACATGTGCTTGCGCGGGCTTGTATCGTCTTCCGAGCCTGCACTCTATGAGTAGAATCCGTAGGCATACGTCCGTTCCCGCGTCCACCCCTTCACCCTCGACTTCTTTGCACGTGCAACCTCTACGACTTCAATCCACCGTGTGATCAATTGATCCTTATGTTTCTTTCTTTCCATTATATTCTTCCAGGGCTTGTCCACCACTTTTTCCAGAGCAATCAAAGCTTCCACCTCGTCCTCATATCTAGGTTTACGCTTAGGTTCAGGCTGTGACGCGTCTTCGTCTTCGTCTTCTTCCTTGCTGTCATTGTCGCAATTCTCGTCATAGTTCTTGTCGTCGCCTTCTTCTTCCCAGAATTTGAGGTCGAGGGGCTCGGTGGGGTAGCTAGGCTTGCGGGCAATCACAGCTAGATACTTGTTCTTCTGAATTCCTTCATGTTCGATATCGATAATGATGACAGAAAGTTCTTGGCCACTCTCATGGTCATCGGATAACTCTACGAGCTCTTCGGCTCTCTCTGTCATTTTATCAGCCTAGACTACTCGAAGTTCCTGAATAGGTGCAAGTCGTGGACGGAAGTGGGTCTTGGAAGGTACACTTACCAATTGATTTCTTGAAAAACACTTGTCCGAGTGTTTGATCGATTCCCGCATCTCGGCCGGGGATTTGTGATGCGTATGCAGAGTTCAGAGGTTTGGAGTACATGTCTGCGGCTCTATGTAGGCCAACAGCGCCTAGCACAAAATTCGCAATTCCCATCGGGCGTCCTTTTCCTGGTGTAACGGGGCGTCGGCGACGCTCGTAGAGAGGGATATCACGGAGACGTGATCTTCCGCGGTTAAAGGAGTCTGACATGGCATGTAAAGGCTTTTTGGTGTGAGCCGAGGCTAGGTTCTTGAGTTTCTAGATCAAGTGGAAATGTCAACAATGTTAAAAGATACGGTCTCCCAGAAAACAGGTTTAGTCCTGGAATATGGGAAGAAGAGATTTACCATATAATAAGTATTCTAGGAGTGTCGAGGTTTGAGTCATGCGCTGAGATGGTGATATGACTGAGTATATATAGCAGTCATCCATAACAACATCTGAGTCCACCTCCATATTTTTACAACCGTATGTATGGTCGTATAGACCACTGATATTGGCCTTTTCTTGCACTCTTCTTCTAGACGGTGGAAGAGGACGACATTGGCCTTTGATTATGATATCGATAGTTATCGACTTGTGGCTTTAATTGGCTGCAAGAAAGGAGGCAGTATGAAGAAAAGTATAAGATGACTTCAGGAGCTGGTAGGAGGATACGAGTATATATAGTGAGGACGATATGACTGGACATCAAAGCATTCTGACTTTTTGATTATCGGTACTGTCGCATTTTGGACAGTGACTACGCAGGCGGTGAGTCTTTGAAAAGATGAGAGTCACGTTTTGACTTCAATTGCAATGACTCATAATTATAGAATCGTCTGACTCGAATTTTGGGGGATGACTCCACATATGTACGGAAGTGATCGGAGTCAAAGGCTTCAAAGGATTGGATCTATCGACAAGTCATGGTGCCAAACACACAGTTGTGGCAGCATCATCCCACATCTTTCTAGATACTTCCTAAAAGCCTGCGGTGGGAGACTTCTGAAGCCTTGTAAGCTCCTCTTCCAGTGAACCGCTGCCTTCTGCACTATTCATACCCAAGCCGATGGGACTAGCCTGTGTGGAGTCGCTTAGACGTGGATACGGTGATTTGGGGAACTTGCTCATACCGCTCGAAGTAGCCTTGAGGGGCGGGAATTTCTTGGCAAAAGCAGCATCAGTGAGCTTGCATTCCACCTTCACCCACCCCTCAAGATTCTGCATCAGGCTTTTGAACGCTTCAACCGCGTTCTCCCCATGTTCGGACTCTCCGATTGGGAAAACTTCGCCCTTGTCGTTACACGCCTCCATATAAATTTTGTAGTACTCTGGCTTGGATCCGTTCCCTACTTCGATGATGAATATATCCGTGATCGTCAGATCACCGTGGGGCTCTTGGGCCAGATCTATGGGGATGCCAGCGTAGTCAGTAGATCTGTTCCAAGGACAAGAAACAAGGATAAATCGGCGGATATGCGTACCTTTAAGGCGCTGGAAGAATGCCTCGTCAAGTTGGCTTCTGATCTCCGCATCTTCCGTCATTCGGGTATTCGGGTCTACATAAGGGATATTCTGATTTCTGAACCCAGCACCGTTGAAGTTCTCTCTGAAGGATTCTAGACTTCCCATCCATCCACCCTTCTTCTTAGGACTTGGAGAGCGTTTGTTTCTGTACCATTTGGAGGCTGATCTGCCTCGCTCGGCTGGCTCGCTGATACGAATGGACATGATGATTCTGGGCAGAGTACAGAACCTTGAGTATCTTGTCACAAAGAAAAGATGACAAAGATACAGCATGCACACCCATCTTAGCTATTATATATATACATACCTTCGACTTCTCACAATTAATCTCGGAATACTGTGGTAAGGGTAATGTCGGCTTCATATGGGCCGGCGGAAGACGGCCTTGCGCGATGCGAAACTATGACACAACGCCTTACACCACTCGCGCGAGTGAATGAGCCTTCCAAAATCAATTGGATGTGATCAATGCGAGTAGTCAGATACTTCTAATTTCCAAGACTTTCGACCCTACTTAGTTTCATATGTTATCATTATCGCACTTGACGGCTCGAATATCTACAAAGACACCAAATCAGCATGTCTTGAAGTCGCCTCGTTGATTATATTTGTCACTGTGCAGTTGCGCGTAGAAACAATTGACTATGCGACCCTCTGAATGATGGTTATGGAAAGGCAGGAAAGACCGGTCTTAGTGAAGAGGGAATAACCGCATATAATTTCATAAAAATTCTAACTATGTGACTCAAACTAAAGATCCTTCGTTGTCTCTGACTAACCGATGTTCGGGATGGGGATATGATTCAAGGGTACTTCGCCTTGCGCCTGCGTGCAAGAGGCTTCCGTGGCTCCTCCACAGAAGATATAGGATCCCGTCGAGGGTCTCGACGAGAATGACTTTTTGATGAGTGAGAAGATTGATGATCATATACAGGGTGGTTCTCGCGTGAATCTTTCCCAATTCGTGTGACGTAGTTCGTTGTATTGCGATTGTAATTAGGGGCCTCGCTATAATATTCCCATTCGCTGTCATCATGTTCTTGTTGTCTCGTAGCCTTCGAAGGGATAAAATCGGAATGATTTGGCCGAGGAGTATGTGCTGGATGCGTGGTGTCTCCTACTGTCTTGATTGGTTAATTCCTATCTCTTCCCTGATGCGATTCACCGTCGCGTGGAACCTTCTTCCGAGAACGCTTCTTATGTTTCCGGTAATTTTCTTCAACTGATTCACAGTACTTTGCGAGATCCTTATCTACTTCTTTTCGCAACTCTCTTAGGGCTTTCGGTCTGGTGGAACGGCTTTTCGTTTGAAATCCAGTACCAGGGATACTCGCAATGAATCCGTACTTATCGCTGTCGTATTGAACTGTGGGCCGAAGGCCGGGATAGAATAGGCTGAGAATACCCAATGTACTTTTTAGCGCAATGCTGAGAAAGCACGAGAATTTATACTTGCCACAGATATCTCTTTCCCTGTCCAGGAAGTCAAGTTCCTGTAACAATAATGTGTAAAGTCGATATGATCCCGAAATTTCGGTCTTAGGAGCCGGCACTTCTTCCTCATTTTCGAGATACTGTACACCGTAGGCCCTTTTCGGATCGTTCTGAAAAAATTCTTCGATGAAAACAGCAGTTACATATTCGCATTCGCCTTCTCGCATCTCACTATCAATAACTGGCTTGTTGACCAAGCCGACCTCTCGTAGACGATTAGGCATTGCCTCCCTGATCTCGCGGCATAAACCTTGCACTAGGTCAGTGGCACGTACTACGATATGTAATGTTGAAAGGGGCTTACCTTCTGTTGCGTCGCTTAATGCTTTAATGAGATTGTTGCGGATATCCTTAGTATCGACCATGCTGTTCGTGGATCGCCGAATGGAAATGCACTGAGCCTGTTCAGATCTGTGTAGTAATAAAATGTGGATTCAGTATGTAAGTTCAAGACAAGATCTAGTGTGTTGGAAGTGAAATGGCTAACGGATACTAACGAAGGAAGACGTTGTGACTTTGCAGCTGCGGAACGGTGAGTCATTGTGACGAAGACTTAGAGCTGAGTCAGTAGGTAGATGATCGTGATTCTTTATGAGTCTATGAGCGCGAGGAAGTACTCGCAACAGGCGAGCTCATGATGGCATCACCTTGGGCAGGATTACCCTTCTGTTAATGATTCTATCTGAGAAGTGAGTTGTTTGAATACCTAAGTCAAGGTTTACTCGTGAAGTCGTGTTAATGGACCACAGATCCAAGAGTGATGACATGCATTTTGTTCGGGAGCTAAGGATTGAACGCATTGATACCAGAAACCCCTTCTGGAGAAAATGCATACGTTTCTGCTGATTCGATGTTGGCACAGAGATATTATAGTGGCAAGGACGCGCACCCAACGATGCCTCATCTGCGGCCTTGGACAAGTCTCGATCAAGGTTTAAGCTCACCCGGCCAAGAAGAACCATGCAAGTATGCAAGTAGTGCTCGAGTGAGATTGAGCGGTTGGCATTAATCGCTATTCCAGGTTTGTATTTCTATGTCTTTCTTGTTGACTAAAGCGGTTGCTTAATCTCCAGAATAGGTAGTTTGATGCAGGAATCGTTGCACTGAACATTGGTAGTCAAGCCTTGGGAAAGAAGCCAGTGAAATTTTCAGGCATCAGGGGAAGTATGCGTTGTTGTGTTGACTTCGTAGAAGCTGAGACTGGATTAGCCATGCGGGATTTGAAACCTACGAGTCACATTATCAAGTACGTTGACCGGAGGAGAACATTGGGGAACGTTCCGCTTCATTTGCCCGGTGATTGTGATAGTCTGATCATAGGACAACGTCCGATTCTTGCCATAAAGATATCCACAACTCGACCATGTTTGTAATGACGAGTTGGCACCTTGATACTCCGTACATTCGGAGTTGGGATTCGACCAAGCCGGAAAGATTTCATATCTTCGGGCCCGACAGATTCTGCACAATTACTTCGAAGACACCTTATCATTGACCGTCTATCTTATACCACAGTCTGTCCCCAGAGTCAACGTACATCAGTATCAGAAAGAGAAGCCATTCGTCATTTGTGTCCCCTCTCCTGAACTTCTGTTTTCAACGTCAGATGGACCATCTCTTCTAACTTGAGATAGGTTTTTAGCCTTCCACTGCCCGTGATCTCGCAAATGGTGAAATCCGTACGATTAGCAGGGACGATTCGAAGTGTCCATATAGTTTCGGCCTCAGGCCCTTGCTCAATGATGGTTGCGGGTTCTCCATGAAGCATTGTATCAGTGTAGTCTGTATTACCATCGAAGAAGCAAATTCAGTACGCTTGCAAGTACCGATATGTTCGAACGTACCCTTGATTCTCTTTTCGCAGGCCTTGATAGACCATGCCTTCTCCATGTATTCGAGCGCCAAGCCATAAGTATAGCCACCGATTCTCCAGAAGACTTTCGGACCGATGTTGAGACGGTTTCCTGATTTCGTTATGGCTGTGCGGTATAACATCAACTTCGCAACGCGACCTGAGCTGTGTGGGCTCTCTGGAGGATCATTCTTCAGTTGGAAAGTATGTGTATATCGCAGCTCTGTGTTAGGACACCCTTCGTAGGATTCCACGCTTGAAGTTGGGCCGACTAGACGCACTAACTCTAAACGAACCGTGAGAAACACATATCTCAAAGATGTGTGAACGAGGATCTGAAGACCTACCAAGAATCGACTGTTCCAACTTCCTGATCTGGTCCGGAGTGTGTACTTTGGCTGGTTCAGCAGCTGCGCCCTTGTTTTCTGACGTCATTTTTTGTAACAAGTGAAAAGTTCGGCTTCGAGAAAATTGATATAAGTAGAGGTAGGTCTATGGTTGTGTGCTATCGTGGGTGTTTCGATGAGGAAGAACGAACCCAAAGCTGCAATGGCCCGCAATGTTGAGCTATGACTCTTCTCGAACTATGCGTCATCTGGCAAACCATGTTACACAGTGACTGCGTGGATATCCAGGAGTCATAGCTTGGCGGTAGATCGACTATTTCACTTGGAGCACATCCACAACGACAGAGGCTTGTGTCGCAGATTTTCCTTTGCGTGCACATCGAGCGATGATGCATGTGATATCTTCTATGGTATCAGGGGGCAAACATGTGCGGAAAGTGACGCTTTCAATATCGCAAGAGCCTTCTTCATACTCTTACTAAGACCTTGTGAGCCATGGATGTCAGCTCCGACCTACCTAGGTAGCTCTCAGTTTACTTCATTTAGGTGAGTACTGCTTGATTGGTGTCCCTCCACGATCAGACCTCACGCGTACTCTTATCAGGCGCCTGAAGCTCGATCACTGAATCCATTGGGATCTGCTGACAACGACACCGATATCCAGAATACTTGTTGATGTTTGAGAATGCGCATAGAGATATGCAGTCAAGAGTAGTTGAACCATTAACGAAAGCCAATACAAATTGATGATTCTGGAGAAGCCGTGTGATGACTTGGTTCGACTCAGAGCTGCGTGACGTCATCTACGCGCTAAGCCCGATATAGCATATGCCAAGGCTGGTCACTCCAACCACGTTGTTGGAGTGATCGTCTGCAACCCAAACTCAACAGCTCGTCACTACACAGGCACGAAGAATCTATCGTACGAGTAAAATTGTTCATTCATTGTTGTATCTGCTACAACACGTGGTACCTGAGCCCTCGTTCGAGCGTGCGATCGCCGGAAGCTATCATCTCCCAGGATACCTGCGGTCTTCAACTCATTCGACTTCCTCGAGAGTACCGCCGAAAGATTCCGATGTCCCTGTGTTTGATAGAAAACTTCGGAAAGTCAGTAATAACCTGATGTTGCATTGAAGTTCGAAGACATCAGTCCGGACAGCCAGATCCCCTAACCTGCTACCGACTTCCCTTTACCACAACCTGCAGGTCCACGAACGAATCTTGACAGTTCTTCTGTGCTATTCTTTCCCACATGAGGTTGCGAAGACGTTGTCGGTTAAGCGCCTCTCCGAATTCTTTTTCAAGTCCCCGCAAGGCGTGCATGGAACTGGACTCCGATCCCGCTATATACAAGCCATATCCCTTATCGACCGTATATAGAGCTGCGGTATAACTGTCCTGGAGAGGATTCTTTTTGGACATGCTCGAACGGAGTATAATCGTCAGACCCTCGAGTTGGAATCTCTGCCCTTTTGGACCTAAAATCGTTATTGTGTGACCTATTATACATGAGTACCTCGGTTGCGCACGCTAGGGATCGGGAGAAGGTGCTTTACCTTTTACCTGCTCTATCAGCTGCGCTTCAGTAGAGGCGTGGTTTTGCTGCTTCAGCCCCTCTGGAGAAGCTGATTCTTGCTCTGTCGCACACTCCGAACCCGGAGTACCTGGACTTTTAGTGGTATCCGGCTGCGAGATTTCATCCGGGGAGCCGTCGAGGGTATGGCTGTGCCGCATTGGAGTTGTCATCGACCCTTGTATCTCCGATTCTGTGTGGTCTGCTTTGTTTCGCGTTCCGGTCCTTGTTACGGAATAATACGTCCGCGGGATTCTCGGGTCCTCGAAATGATATACGTTTAATGATCCACTCAGACAGTATGCTGTTACATCATCAATTGGTAGATGTCTGTCTGCAGACAGTGCTCTCTTCAAGATGGACAGTATGGAAGACCTCCTGGCAGCAAGGCGCAGAGAAAACTTTCTGTGTTGTGGGTCGTTGCTCATTGTTGCAGATTCTAGTTGTTGTTGCGAGTGCGTACTCTAGGAAGGAAAGGAAGATGGTGGACAAAGACGTCGCGTTTGTCGAACAAGATCTACGATGCCGTTCTGAGTCAGTGCCTTTGACACATCTGCTTGGACTCATAAGTTCGACAGTCACAGATATGCCAAGACATCAACACCAATTTACCAATCTCTCACCCATCGTGTTCTGGGGTACACGCAGCAAACCTCCCGTTGAACACATCACTCTCCAATATGGCCAGTCCGTTTGCGCACGGAAACCGTCTTCCAATAACTTGACCGGATAGTGTTCTCAGTTGAACGTTTTTGGCGAGATTGGATTAATTGACGGTACGTGATCTATTCGGGTACTCAATATTTGCTGAATATGCGTAGTGCCTGCACATAACGGTCAGCAGAGACTAAACTCTGATCTGCACAGAAATAAGGGCCTCCATCTTTTTGGTACGCCTATGGAGCTGGAATAAGCCTATAACAAGATTACTCGGACACTTCAAGTATTCCAGGAATAAGGAGAGCTTGCGACCTTGGCCTGCCCAAGTTGGGCTTTTATCACCGTTTCGCCCGGTGCTCGGACATGACAACGCAGTTCTTAAATATTCGCTAACAATAAACTCGAGAAACCGTCTTTGTAACACGCTACCCTCGCTGGCTTGGCCAAGAGCTAGAGAGTATACTAGCCCGCCTTATGTTGCGATCTACCATTCAGGTGTACTATTGAGAAAATTGTGGTGGCCGAAGCTCTAGGACCCCAAGATCTGCCAGACTTCAAACTGGAGGGGTTGTCAGTACGACCCCGAGATGGTAAGAAGCGCGACTAAAGCCTGCGTAAGCACGAGCCATCGCCCTACGATACCTAGAAACTAATTGGGGCCATCTATACACGCCAAGGGTTCCCTTAGTCCTTAGTGTGGGGGCGGATACTGTCTTTTCCTTGTCCTTCCGTATCCGTACCGTGGAACCTCTGACGGCGGATGTCTACTCGAACATATATGCGCACCTGATCGTACTGCAGAACAGTGACTGCGCATGAGTTTGAGTGCTATATGCAAGGAGACTTCGGGGCCAAACCAATGCAGAGGTTTGGTGTATCGAGCGAGACATGCAGTGGTAGCGAAATTCGCTCTGACGGTGATTGGTCAGCCAATTCGCTCTCCACAAGGCTGACTTGGAGATCATTCCGCATCCTTGTACGCTTTCAGTTAAGCTTGCGAAATAAGCTATGCTAGGGCTTTTGACAGCCACAACACCATGGGTAGTCGCTTGCTTTTCCACTCGCGCGAGAAGTGCCCGTTGGTATCTTTACACTCGACATTCTCTCTTTAAAAGTGTTGGCCTCGCTGTATGACTGCTAGCCACAAGTCACTACAACACACTCAAATCGACATCGACCTAGTCTGCTTTGAAGTCGATAGATTGCAGAATCTTTACGACAGTCAGCCCTGGCCAGAGAAACGTACCTTCGCCTCGATATATAAATACGCGATGTCTAGAGGATTCGCAAGAGTCCCTTCGGGGGAGGATGACGATACAACATACCATGGTCACGCTTCCCAAGATCTCACAGATAGTTGGTCCTACGACGAATACCGACCCAAGCCCGATCCCGCAGACACTACATCACTCATTGACCGGAAAGGCTCTCATGACGAATTCCACGAGTTCAAGACCCAGACGCAAACCGAAGCCGCCGAAAACTCAGCACCACTCCGAAAATCAGTCAAGCAATATTCGACCCTAGTATGGTGGATGCTTGGGATGTCAACAGCGATCCTGTACGGCGGTTATGATTCGGTCATTCTTGGGACTCTCAACGCAGTGCCAGCATACCAACGTGACTTTGGAGAATGGCTACCCGAGAAGGATCGCTTTGGGAAACAAGTACTCATGGACAATGGGGAGTGGCAATACGAATGGACCATTCCGGCCATCTGGTTGTCGTTGTGGAGCGGCATTGGACCCATCGGTCAGATCGCTGGCTCTGCGCTAGGTGGCTACCTTCTAGATCGAAAGGGTCGGAAGTTCTGTCTCGGATTGGGTAGTCTCATTGGTGCTATCGGTATCCTGGATCTAGTCCTTTCCAATCTCCCGGGGGACAAAAACGCAAGGCGTGGCATGATCCTGGCTGGCAAGATTATTCAAGGTTTCGGACTGGGGCTCATCAAGATCGAAACGTTCACGTACATGTCGGAGGTCATCCCTGTGAGCCTCAAAGGCGCAGTTATGTCTTTCGTTCCTACATTCACTCTCCTGGGACAGCTGATCGGCTCCATTGTCATTTTCGCGGTTATTGACAATGAGAAGTCCATGGCCTACATGATCGCTATGGGTTCGCAATGGGCGCTCGCTCTCCCACCATTCATCCTCGCGTTCTACATTCCGGAATCACCTGCCTTTCTGATCAAGCACAGCAATCCGCATGGTGCGCTCCAATCCTTCACCCGCCTCTTAGGTCCGAAGAACAACCCCAGGGCCGCACTGCGAAAGATGGAGATCACGATCGAGGAAGAGGCCAGGATGTCTGCCAAAGTCAGCTATGCGGACTGCTTCAACTCTATCAACCGCCGCCGAACACTTATCGTCATCTTCGCAAGCTGTGTCGAGTTCTGCTTCGGCTTGTCGCTCCTCTCTGACGTCAGCTATTTCCTTCAGAGAGTGGGCATGGACTCATCCAAGAGTGTGCTTTTTCTGATCGCTGGCGTCGTCTGCGGTCTGTTCGCCAACTTCGCCGCCACTTGGACAGTGAGTCATATTGGTCGCCGGAAACTCACAGTGACCTCCTTCATCGTCGTAGCCGGACTCTGGGCTTTCATGGGCTTCCTCGGATTCAAGACATTCTCATGGACTCCGTGGGCTGTCGGAGGCATCTGCACTGCTGTCGTCGTCAGCGCAGGTCTCGGTTGCTGGCCCGCTTCATACGCCATCTTGGGGGAGACCAGTGCACTCCGCGTCCGAGCCAAGTCCCAAGCCCTCGGCAGCCTCGCGAACAACATCACTGGTATCATCGCGAATTTCACGTTGCCTTTTCTGTACAATAACGATGCGGCGAATATCGGCGCGAAAACGGGTTTTGTGTTTACAGCGTTCTCCGCGCTTGGTGCTGTTTTGACGTACTTCTTCGTGCCGGAGTTGAAGGGACGCAGTGCGCTCGAGATTGATCATTTGTTTGAAAAGGGGGTCAAGTCGATCGGGTCGAGTAGTTGGCGGGATACGCATAACGAGGAGGTACCGTTGCGGGAGGCTTAGATAGCGATGGTCGTGCGAGTCCCAACGCGAAACTGATTTGTAGTCAACCAACAGCCTGTTGCCTCGGCTAGAGCGATATTATCCATACATACTGCTCATCATATTGAAATGACTCTGACGGCGACCAAGAACTCACAATTGCTTCACAAAACGTGCTGCTACCGAGTGTGGCACAGTTCTTATCGAATCATTTTTGCACCGTCTGCAATTCATCGTTGGCCTCTCTTTCACCTGCAGGTTAAAGCAAGCACTTAGAGAGCAGTTTACGTGAATGGAATTGAAGACACTCGTTTCACATCAATTCTGTGCTGGATAACAGAGGAATCAGTCAAGATTGTCAAACTACCTAACCTAATCATACCCACTATTCAACTGTCTCTATAACCAGTTCTTTCATGAAGTCAGGGTAATTCCTCTTGTTCTTGTCGATCGTTTGGTTGATCCTACGCGAATACCGTTTCCTCGATATTCCTTCCGCATTTCCAAGTGCCAATCTGTCTTTCAAGTCATCCATCAGAAGCGACAGAGCGTCCATGAAACTGTCTTCCGAAGGTCGACCGATGGCGACGATCTTATCTCTTTCCACGCATAGCCGCGCCAACCAAATGCTACCAGTCACATTTCCTGCCGCATTTAATTTCCCTCCTATCTGGCCCATAACCCTTGTATCTCCCAAAATAGGTCTTGCTAGATCTAGCCTGGTCAGTGAGGCAGCTCTAAGAGTGTTCTGGCAGGTACTTCCTTACCCTCTATTTCCTGCTTGAGTTTATTTTCACGTCCCTGTAATTCACACTAATCGCCATCGCCATCGCCAGGAGATTGGTTCTCAATCTCAGTGGTGACATTTTTCGCTGTTTCTTTGCCGGCGTTCGCCACCGGGATTGTCATGGCTGCACTCCAATAGGTGGTAATGTGGTACAAGTAAGTCGCTCGTTCGTCTTGGACAATCAAATGGTTTCGAGAATAGTAAGGAAAGCTGGTGTACAGAGAGAAAGTATTTCGTGCGACATTTTAGGGTTTACAGTAGGCCGGAGTCATGACTCTCGTGAGTCTTATGTAAACAAGTGACTGTATGAGTCTTGACCGAAGGAGTCTCCACTGGATGTGTCACACTTCAAATGATTTCACAGTCTTATATGTGATATGTGACTCTAAGGAGTGTGTGTGTATGGTAACTCAAGTGTTTAGTCAAGCTTCAGCGTATCCTCGAATGTAGCAATCAGTGAGAGCTAGCACGCTATGACATAGCACTTTTGAACAGAATAGAAACTGATGGCTTCTCAATCTGATGATATTGACTTTCTATCAAGTGACTGTCTAGTCGTGACTGATACGTCAACAACTCTCCCGTTGCTTGTCTCGTTGCTGCTATCTATCTATTTCGTTCTCAGTTTCCTTGACCAAATGCGTGTAAAGATACTGATACGCATCCAAGCGAGTAACTTGTGGTATCGTTGCAATACAACGGGTCTTCGTAGTCTTCCGCGTAATAATCAGGTAAGCCCGGTATTTAGGGCCATCAGCGGGCTCCGGCTCAACCCGATCTACCTGAACTGTAGCTGTCTTACTATCCTTATGTAGCTTCAACCCTAACTCTAAACGCAGAAGTGAGCCCATGACTTCACGAAATTGTAGAGTAAGACATACCCTTGCAGAGCGGCTTGAGCATTTCCATTCTGCGTTTGTCTTCTTCCCACTGGGCTTTGAGCACTTTCCTATCGTGCGCGGGGAATCGGTTGTCACCGTGTTCGTGTTCGTGTTGTTGGTTTGCTAAACCGTTTGCGTGCTTCAGACCAAGGAACTCATGGTCATTACCTGCTCCCTTCCCATAAGCAGGCTCATATTCCATGGTTCTTTCAAGTTTGTTAATTGATGTTCGTGAAGGTGCAGTATGTATTTGGATGTTGGGAAATGTGAGGATTGTTTGTCAGAGGAATGACGGTAGTGCTTCTCTACAAAAGTCTATTGTACCCGCCCATGAGTCTTGGAGATTTGGGTGAGTCTGAGAGCCTGATCGAGTGAAGTCTTTTTCGAACCACATCTGTCTGCCCCATGATTCAATGAGGGACCCGAAGTATCTCACAAGGGGCTGTGGTGCGCTGACTCTGTCGGATTCCTTGCCGTGATAGTCGCGCTTCTGATTATTCGGTGCCTTTTTCCATCGCTATCCTATTCGAACATCTCCCAGCAGCAAGTGTCTTTTTGCCCACGCGCAACGTTGCCATAAGTATGAGGACACGTGAAGTCTTAAGTTTCAATTCTTGGATGGCCAATACCCCTGCCAGACATTGCCCTCGTGTCTTTCGAACATGTGACTGGACAGCTTTGACTTGATTATTTGCTGTTTCGGCACAAGGAGTGTTTTGGATTTTCGATTCCCTGTATCATGATATATACTTCTTGATCTATTACCTCATGTTCTGGATCTCGAACCTCGTAAGTAGAAATTTCAGAGGATGATGCATCTGCGACATGGAGGGCACCACTACCCACTGATCGCAGGCATTTCGCTCGCAACCGACCACGCCGTTGGGTGGCTGGGGATTACGGCTAGTCTTGTGCGTTGCGAGGACCGCTTTATAGGTGACATAGAACTCCAGTCCTTCCTTGCGATGAACATGAGTATCAAGGGGGTGAAAGCTGAATGTTCGTAAACAGATTGGGATTTGGAAATAAAAGTCGAGAAAGCTGTACAGGAACAGGCGCTTGACGCAGAGTTACGTAATCTTTCACATAAGGATATGAAATTCGTGGGTCGTAGCGAAATGACCACGTCATTTGAATTCGCAGCATGCGTCATAAGTGAAGTGCACGTGTGACTCACAGCATGTGTGACAAGAATCTTAGAGGCGCCAAACTGGTTTTCTGAGCTGGGCTTACTAGCATCAGTATGATACAAGGGCCTTGCGCATGTTATTAGTTTTCTTTTCTTCTTTTTCAAAATTTTCTTTTCTTGTGGACAGCTGCTCTTGAATTGTTGCGTTGAGTCGAAGACATCCATGGACTGGTGTTCCAATCGCTTGCGAAGGGGCTCTTCTTTCATTGAAAAGTCTGAGCGTGACCGGTTATCTTCACAGGTGTGAGCCTCTATGTTACAAGAATTGATGTGCAAGTGTCTCGTGAAATCTCGCCAAATCCGACAACCCTCCTTATCATTCAAAGTGACTACAGCCTTGCCAAAAGAGAGAATTCGATTACACCGAGGAAGCAACGAATGTCTGAGATATGCGGCAACCTGGGCTAGATCAGTCTTATTGGTTGCGCGTTCCGGGGGTTCTTGGAATCGGATCGTGGCAACGGGACCTGTAGCAGGGCCACGTAGTTCTTATCTTTCTAGTAACTTTCAATGAGCTGGAGAGATCCCCCAATTAAATTAGGGTTGGTGCTCCGAAATCGTTGAGGTGTCCGTGCGAAAGTGGGACTTCAGAAGTCAAAGTCCCCCAAGCCGCCAAAGTTACCCCGCCTATAAGTTGTGCAACCAGCGGGACATAGCGAATGTTTCACGCAGGTGGCGATACCGTTACGATCATTGCACCGCGCAGATTTTGGCCTTTATATAACGAAGTGTTCAGTATGTTAGCTGCGCGAGTCGAACTCAGCGCTGTTGGCAAGGTGGCCTCCCTTTAGAAACATCACGTATGGCACTCTATTCGTTTTAATATCGCTTCTATCAACAGACTTCGCGTGTAGGAGAAGAAGTGGTAGACAAGCATTAAGCAATGCTCACTCGATAGTTGAAACCCTCTGTCATTGCAGAGTGAGCCGCAATACGCAACTGCCATGCGCATCCTCTCAGTTGGTTACTTGCTATTTAATAAAGTCTCGACCTCTGAGCTTTTCAGGACGAAGCTCATCCTGTCGGGAGATTCATATCCCTTCGGAAACACAAGCAGCCTCCGACGACATCTTAGCTTGGCTATTCCACCGTATCATCGATAATATCAACGTTTGAACCCTCATCTTTCCCGCCAACAAGACCATCTCCCACGTCATTCGTGGCGTCTTCCTTGGCGCCGGTGGCTAGCGATGCTTGCTGAGTGTGCTGATAATCTTCCCTAGCCTCTGGAAAGCAATCCGAAATGTGCTCGCAGAAACGAACCTCTCCGTCTTGGGGGCAGAGAATCGTGTCTTCATAGGTCATTTGCGTTAGAACACCCCCCGCATCGGCCACGTCCACGATATCGCGGTTACATTGAGTTCGATCCTCCGCTTGTTGAGAAAGCATCATTTTGACTCCACGAATTTCGAGCTTCAAGGGTCTCTAGGTCGTTTGGCGCTAGTGCGACGAAGGTCCGTGTGTGAATGGCGAAAACGAATTTTGGAGGACAGAGAGCGACTAATGGAAAAAATTCCAAACGATGCAATCGAGAAGGGTTGTCTACGATGACAAGGTTGCCTGCGGAACAGTGTCACGCATTGCGTCGGTGTTAACGGAAAGGGCGGCCGGCTTATGGCCCGAGCATAACCTCCCGTACTGGAAGTAGTCGCTTTGGCTTGCAATCTTCATGAATATTGCCGAGACATTAAGATAGAACTTGAGCTGCTGGGAAAGTATTCGATCATATGCGGCTATGTCTAGGTCACACCTGTGCCTTGGTGTCTAATCGCGGGCGTTGTGAATGCGGGTTTGTTGCGCAGGAATACCGGATCGTATGGCAACCTCAGGCTGTCACCTAAGATTAGTAGGTATGAGAGTCACCTGTGGTTTTGTCAATAGTGTGGTGAGTAGTGTTATCTCGAAAGATCTCTGCACTCACCCGAGAGTCACTACCAACTTCTCATTCAGTTCAAGGCTATTTGCACTTGTCTTAGTTTTACAGACTAATTTCAACACCACCGCGTTGCATATCGAAACTTATGGGTAGCATCACTTCCCGGCCTGGTGAGACCTCGGTTGTCCACCAGGCAAGAGAGACTCAACCCGTCGAACAGACCATGAGTGCGCCACTCGTTATTACTAAGCTTTGCAAGCGCATGGACAAGCACGGTATACTTGAGGTAGCCGCTACAGACAATGTAGAAGATGACACCTACTCGTTTCGCGCAAAGATACTGGTATTCAGATATCAGCAGCAGGAAACAGCTGTGCTGGATCTCGTGCGACGACACTGGAGGCTTTTGACCAAGTATGTCATTGAAGACCACATTTATGCGACACAGCATACGCACGAGGCATCCAAAGTGTGGGGGCGCAAGGATTGGCAAACGCGCTGGGCGTCGGTCGATTCTGAAGACACCACTGAAGATGATGTGCCTGAGAGGAGTTGGACTGAAGATGTGACAATGTACTTCTGCTCCTCGTTCTACAGGAATAGAGTTGAAGCACTGTTGGATTTGGAGACTCGACTTGCGTTATTCTGACGGTAGAGTAGATTGAAGGGAGCGTTCGCACATGTATAAGGATCAGGAATGTTATAGCTATCAGAGCTAGCTTTTGGATTGGCAGGTGAACTATCATGGCTACTGATGAATGGTGTATATCCACGTATTGTAAGTTGGGGACAGCTTGTTTCCATGACCATCAGCTCTTGTTGTGGAAGAATAGTTGCAGTAGACTGACTCATCCTTTTTGTGCCTCTTTCTGTTGCTCAGACTGAGCTTTCTCTTGAAGTCGTATGTTCTCCAGCTCCTTTTCAAAGTACTTGTCTCTCTTTTCTCGCAACATTTTAGCCAAGTCCCTTTCTCCATGTGTCCAGTCATGGTATGGTTTTGAAATGTACTCCAAACTTTGCTTATCGAGGTTGAAAAGCACCATTCGATATCCTGTTTCATCTTTGTCACGATATTCGTTGTTTCCAAGGTAATTCTTCTCATAGACTTGTACGCGAATGAGAACGAAGTCCGCGGCGTCGAGTTTCCTCTGTGGATACAGCCAGAACGTGTTATCTACTTCGTGAGTGCATATACATATATCACTGGACCAGGATAACCCACGGAAAATGCTCTGTTGATCTTCTCCCTATGCCTGGTTGTGAAGGGTCATTGTCGTCGCTCGTTCCGCTTTGTCCCGTGGGTTGATCTTCGGTTCGAGTCGGGCATGTTTTTTTGTAGGGGAGATTACTTGGTTCACCGCCAGAGAGGATGATCGTAATTGCCTTTGTTCAGTTTGGGCGCGGTGGACTTAGATATGCAAAGTACGACTCTGCAATCCAAGTAAGAGTCACGGTATCAAATGACTCAGACCTGTCATCATGCTCACATACCCCGCATCTTTCTGTTTGAGAGCGTCACACCAAGATTCCAGGAAATTGTGTCAATCTAAGGCCGTGCCACGACAACGCTCGTGCATGCGGCGTAGCGAAAATGTGAGCGCAAACCGATGGACTGAGACTGTGGTTCTGGAAGCTGCAGACACGGCACAAGCGCGCTAGCGTTCCCGTTGAAATGATGCGGGTATTTTGCATCATTAGTGGTAGCATTGCGTCAGGATAGTTCCACCCGCGGAAGACAGTGAAAGAAGCCAGGAGCTAGGCCTCAAGTGGTACAAACAACAATAAAAGGGACGCAACGATGCAGCGCAACTACCAGAATTCGTGATGATGATGATGATGATTATGATGATGATGATGATGATGATGATGATGATGATGGTGCGGCAGAGTTGACTGACTTTTGCAGTGAACATATAGCGATATAAATCATATAGCGACAGAGTCTGACGAAACTACAGGTACAGATTTGTATCAGTATTCTGAAAGTAGCATCGATGACACGGCTGAAAGAAACTTTCCAACAAAGGCTCAATGTTTGAGAACAGAGGCGAATAGCCTCAGAGCCTATAGTTGATTCTCATGCTCATGTTCCCGCACTCTGATCACACTGTACGGCTACATGCTACAAGTCCTCTGGCGGTGGGGGATCCATGTACTCCTACTGTAGTTCTCAGGTTCACCCCAGCTGCAATGTCTTTGATATGAACAGCGTCCATGCTCGCTCAGGTTGAACTTGAACTGCAATTACTTTCCCAAAGCTTGTTGTGTATCTCATGGTGGTCCCTTCCCTGTTGCCTGGCCTTTTTTTCTTTCTCCTCGATAGCTATCGCTTCCTGATAAATCTTATCCTCCTGGATACCTTTGTCGACTAACCCCGACATGTATTCCACCGTCAGGCGAAGTGAGTCCTCCACATTTTGGTAATGCTTTGATACGTAGTGCAATCTATTTGCCCTCATATTGGCAACCAACACCCTGCAGCCTTCCTTTTGCTTTGCACTGTATCTTTTGCTGCCTGGATCGTAAACCCAGTCGGTAGCTTTCCGAAGGAAAATCTGGAAGTCCTCTCTGCTCAAGTCCTCACCGTCCGAGTTCTCCTTACCGTAGAGGAAAGGGACTAACGCTGGTGGAAGTCAGCTAGGCGATTGTATAATAGAGCTGCGGGCTTGATTGCCTGTGATACTCTCTATCATGTGTTCGTTGGCATCTGCAGTGTTGACTTGCAAAGTCACCTTAGTCACCTCAGAACTCTTCATGGTCGTTCACTAGCTATCGAAGTAGCTTAGTTCGGTACAGGTTGATGATTGACGTGAATACAGTAATGAGCAAGCAGGAAGATACATCAGAGATAATCCTCGTGAGAATAAGTTCACAGCCCACAACAGTGTTTCCGGGAATGTCTTCATACCATTGATCTAACTCAGCAATTTCGGGTGATCATTGGCCGGTTTGACTCGACCGTGAAATCCTTTGGCGCGTGCTACCTGTCCACCGTCAGTGACTGTGCCGCTTTGACGACGGTCAATTCCGGAAACCTGGATAGCTTTCCCCGACCTGAAGATCACTATACATGCATGAAATTTCATGAGGTCAAATCTACGGTATTTAAGTATGGGGCGTTCACTGTATTTGTGGGTACAAAAGGATGCGGCTAGAGACACACGGCTCACAGGTTGCGCACGGGGACATTCTTCTCCAAATATCCGTACCATCGCGGCAACGTCCTCCCGCCCCCATTACCCAACTGCAGATCCTCAATTGCGCTGGCCCACTTCAAGAGCCCCGCCTCGCTCCAAGCCGTGCCCATCAGCGCCAACCCAAACGGCATTCCCGTGTCCTCGTGCACGCCCGCGGGAAGTGTGACCATGGGGTACCCCGCCTGGGCCGCAATTTGGTACGTCTGCCCGACATCTGGGGGCACCAGTAGCACATCGAGCCGCTTCCCGCCGTTTGCGAGCGCCGCATCGATGCCCTCCTCCCTCGTGCTACGCTGACAGAACTCCAGCGCCTGATAGTATGTCTCGTTCATGACGCCCTTCCACTCGAGACTCGCGAGGAACCCATCTTGCCCCGAGTAGAAGGCTGGAATACCTAATGGCCATGGGTTGCCACCTTCAGTGCCGTCATTGGCGTAGTTGTACGCTACGATGTCTTCTAGGCTGCGGATACTAGTGTTCTCGAGCTCGGAAAGGTACGATGCGATGTTGTTGTAGAAGTCCGCTTTCACGACGGTGTATTCAGATTCGTTTGGGTAACCACGAGTGGTCCCGTAATCCCAGTTCCAGCCATCGGGAGAAACGATCGTTTCGTGATTTGGTAGCTCGGTATTGTTGATGATGGTAGCACCAGCACTGGAGATGAGGGACAGTAGCGACAAAAGTTCCGCTTGCTGAGCGGCATCGGCGTACACCCAGAAGCTGTCCCATGGGATGCCGAAGGTGGCGTTCTGGAGCGCGGTCTTCGACGTAAGATACTGCACGTACCCACCAGAGGGTGTTTTCTCGGCTTGTGCAGACGTGTAATTGTCTCGAGCATCGATACCATATATTGCATCGAAAGCATAGGCTGCGTCGCGCACTGTTTTACCAAATGTGCCTACGGTATCTTGATGAATGCTCTCGGGAATCACGCCAGCTCTGGATGTCAGTCCGACGGTCGGTTTGATACCAACTAGCGCATTCCGCTCTGCTGGGTTGATCACACTGCCATCTGTTTCTGTGCCCAGTGCGAAAGTCACCACGTTAGCAGCGACGGCCGCAGCGCTGCCCGAGCTGCTTCCGCCAGGGTTGAGGGTCAGGTTATACGGGCTTCTCGCTTGCCCGCCACGTGCCGAGTATCCTTCGGAATAGTTGTTCGACCGCATATCTGCCCACTCGCTCAGAGTGGCCTTGCCTAACAACACGGCGCCGGCTTGTCGCAGATTTGCGACAACGAAAGCATCCCTCGGAACAACACTTCCAAGCAGCATCCAACTTCCCGCAGTGGTCTCGAGATTATCTTTTGTGGCAATGTTGTCTTTCACTATGAATGGGATTCCGTGAAGCGGGCCTCTTACGTCGCCGTTCGCTCGCTCTGTGTCCAGAGCCTCAGCGATATCCATAGCGTCGGGGTTGAGCTCGATGACAGAGTTGATATACTCGTCAACCTGTGATATCCTCTTTAGGTAGCATTGAAGTAGACGCGTCGCCGTGAGTGTCCCGTGGGTCATGTAGCCCTGTAGTTGGTCGATCGTCGCTTCTTCGAGAGTGATACCATGACAGGGCGGCATCGGGAATAGCCCCGGTGTTCCTGCATTTTCCACAAGCGGGAAGTAATACGGGTAGGGGTCCTGGAGTGGGTCGATACTCAAAGTGCATGAAGAATTTTGCTGCACATCGCATATGCTGTCGTTTTGCGCTGATGACGTCTTGCCAAGAGCGAAGAGCAGAATGGTGAGACCAGCGAGCGACGGGCGGACCATAGTGACGGACTGAAGAATTCGCAAGAGAACAGAGCCAGGTTGCTGGGAGGAGGTGGATATGTACCTGCATCTCGACCATTACGTAGAACTAGCAGCGATAGCTACCCGGTCGGCCCCGCATCACTTGAGCATGGAGCTACTACACCTGCGGGCTGATAAGCACGAGGCGATGGCGCTGATCAAGTAATCACTGACCCTTGAGGCACATTAATAATATGAAGGTAAGAGTAAAAGTCTTTGTACAGGAGGAAGCATTAAATTTTGATGGATGAGTGGTCGTGTTTTTCATCATCACATGAGATGTAGTCTAACTCAAAACAGCATAGGGCGCTTCTCAGAGCCTATGCGAATAGAGGATTCATTGCATCAAGACATTTCCATCCAAGGGTGCAGTGTAGACGTCCCCGAGTGCTGATTGATACTCATAATGCGTGTCTTAAGGTATCTGGGTATCATGTTGAGAACGATGGAGTTCAAAATGTGAACCTTGCACTAACTCAATCAGGATTGGCGTGAGCTCATCTTCCCCAGCCCCCAGCCTCGACTGTCTTTATCCATCAACATCCACCATGATCTCATCGTCTGATGCGCGTTCTTCCTGGCTACCATCCGAACCCATCGTTTCGAGAACCTCCCTTGTGTCCCAGTACTCATAAGTCAGATCCTTCAACCGCGTCTCCTTCTGCTGCAGAATATGCTGAATACCGAATCGTTCAATGTCATCCAACGTTCCTTGCAGGTTGTCCTTATCCTGCCGGATATCATTGCCCAACTCCTGGATCTTTTTCTCTTTCTCTAGTAGCTTCTGCCTGACTGCTGTCTGGCCAAAGTGCTGACTGGATGTCATCGGCGTTCCGGAGGCCTCTGCGCGCAGAAAGTCGAAAGGGCACGGATCTTCGCTATAATGTTTAGCTTTCTTGCCTCCGTTCTGATAAAGACGCCGCAGGTCGATAGTCGTCCCGTGGCGTTGACCGATTGCAGAAGCTTGTGAATTTGGGGACGGTTGAGGCTCAATCGAAGCTTGGTGATCCTCTAACCGGACCGGATCATCCAGGGACCTGCCCAGCTGAGAGACTTCACTTGAATGCTGCGGGTGTTGCGGGCGCTGTGGACGTTGTGGACGCCGCGCTTGCGGCAAGGCTTCGATCTGGTCGAGGACAGCATCTCGCCCCTCTGGAATCATGGAGTTTCGGTTAGCGTCCTTTCTGGACAAACTCCGGGTCGGAGTCTCGATCGTAGCTGCCAGAATGTTTCCACCTGGAGTACTGGACGTTGGCTTCGGGGTCTGGGAACTCATGTGATCTTGTTGTTGGTTCTGCAGGAACCGCAAAATCAAAGGAAAATGCCAGGGTAAGTTGCGATAATATGGTCGAATTTTCTGGGTCTCGACTGTGTTTTGCAGAAGAGGAAGTGTTTCAATAAGCTCCTATTTGTACTAGGTCAATAACGTTTTGATAGTGACCTATTTCCCCCGGCAATATCATTACAGGGCATTTCACCTGGAAACAGAAAATCACGAGGCAAAACCCCTATGTGGCAGCTCATGATCGTGATGAAAGAAAGATGACTTATACTATACAGCTATTATGATCCCCAGACGCCGAAAGCACGAAAGCAGACAGGAAAGCGCAAAAGCAGACAGGAAAGCGCAAAAGCAGACAGGAAAGCGCAAAAGCAGACAGGAAAGCACAAAACAGACACAAAAGCACAAAACAGACACAAAAGCACATGAAAGCAAGAAAGCACAAGAAAGCACAAAACACCCCCCACAATATTCTCCCCGCTGGCTTCTTCCGTCTTCTCACCACTCTGCACGGGACGATCAACCTCTGCACCACCCTTCGTTGCCGGTATGCCGGCCTTACGCCACCCTCTTCTTCTTGGGCTGGGTCGGCATGAATGGTGACACGTCCGCCTTCCTCTTCCTCCTCTTCTGAGGTGCAGGGCATACTGCAACCTCCGGAATCTTCTTCGCCTGTTCCAGCGGCTTCACCACCGCGACCGCATCTCCTTCTTAGCCTGCTTCGGCTCGCGCTTCGGTGCTGGCGGCGGACGCAGGAACGAGCTCATGCCCTTGCTGTTCGATTTCAGCGACTTCAGCAGCTTCTTGTTGGCACCGCCACGGGGAGCTGTGGGCTTGGACGCTTTCTGTTCTTTCGCGGCGTTCTGCGGTGTTGGCTTGAAGCCTCTTGCAAAGATGTTCGGAGCAACTAGGGCACGTACCCTCGGTCGAGGAGGAGTTGCAGAGCTCGCCGTGTTGGCCTGCGGCTTCTTGATAACGGCATCCACTGCACTCGGAGTGATGGACGAATTGGTATCGGCGAGGACATCGAGCTCGGCAGCGACTGCATGAGTCTTGGGCTTTTTGGTGGCGGGCTGCTCCGAAGGGGAGTCAGAATGCTCATCATCCCGGACGGCGGCTTTGCGCTTCTTGCTGATTTCGATTTCGGACGTCTTAGTGTCATGCTGCTCAGCAGGGAACTCAGCGGCTGGGACGGCGGCTTGGCGCTTTTGGCTGATATCGGACATGTCGTTCGCGGTTTGGAATGCTCGGTGTTGACTTGAAGAAGCTTTAGAGGAGTGGAAAGCTGTTTGCTAGAAGGACGTCGAGACTGTGGATGCAAGTGTGTGGATGTAGGTTTGTGGCTGAAGAGTTTTCCGGCTGGAGGTCTTCCAGTGCCTCACTGCCTGTGTGGCGACAATAGACGTCTGCGACAATAGCAAATTAGCGGCTCTCGGAGTGAAAGCGACTTTTAGCGCCTCTCAGAGTGAAAGTGACTTCGAGATCTCGGCCAGATAGGGACGCAAGTGCGTGACGTGAATGTGCATTTTCACAGTGCTTGGGCTTATCGATATTTCTTCAGTCTGTATTGTTCAGTGAATCATGGGAGGAACTTAGTCATGTATAAGAGCTTGCAGTACCAGGCTTGTCTCGAATCCGGCTAAGACTTTGTTCCCCAAGAGAGAATGGTTGTTTTCATGCTTGTGAAAAGGGACTTAGTTGTGAAACTGTACATACACTATCTAGACTAGGCCTCGAGGTCTATATGCTCCTGCTTTGCTTATTACAAAACGAAGCATCCGACGTGTCTGAACGATCACACGTCAACTTATCATAGTGACTGATTGGATGGAGAAGTAAGCCTTCATGACTATGCTCTTTGGATGGCTGAAAGATCGTGTTCCCGTCCGTGGTACATCTGTGCGGCCAAGATGGCGTAGCACCTCCACGTCCTTTCATGTGGTTCCCCCTGGACAAATCGGTGTTCTTGTTTTTCTTGCGCTTAAGAGCTGCTGAAATAGCCGGTATGCAAACGACGAGCACAACAAGCAACATCTCCCCTGTAATTAGGAACATTGACGCGGCCTTATTGTAACGAAGATTATCGCGCTTCTTAATCTTAAATTTAATGCTAGTGTATAGTATATAATATATACCAATAATAATATAACTAGTATTTATATTTAATATAGTAATATAATTAAGTTATAGAGCTAATTACTTACTATATACTACTAATCCCAAACAAGAAAGATATAGCTAGGTACTTTATTATTAGTATTTAGAGTTACTAAATTATTTTCTAAGATAAATAATTATAATATCTAATATTAGGTTAAAAATAAGATACTATAGCTAGGCTATCTTATTACTAATATAGTATCCTTTAAGAACTATAGAATTCTATATCTTTATAATAGGTATATATTAAATACTTATAATAACTACTATAGTAAAATATAATAAAATAGCTAACTATAAAGTATCTATTCTCTTTTTAGGCTTAGTAAGGGTAAAATAGTACTTAGATATTAATTAAGTAGCTAGAAGTTATATTATATTTAGGTATTAATTTAACTTATACTTTATTTTACTACTAAGGCTAACTTTTTTCTAAATTACTTATATATAAATAAATTATTACTAATAACTATCTCTTTAGATAGAATTTATTTATAATCTATAATAAGCCTCTAATATATTTTTTAGATAGAATACTAATACTATACTAGATTATACTAAATACTATAATATACCTTATAGGCGAGCTAGATATACAGGCGAGCTAGATACTCTACTAAGACCCTACTAAAACCTATACTCTATATAATAGTATAGAATATATATAAATAATTATTAGAAATTATAGTAGGCTATTCTATTTAGAATCTACTTTTATAGCTTACTTATAGGTACGCAAGTTATACCTAGACTTACCGCAGTATCTACAGTACTATTAAGTTAATTTACCCTTATTAGCGCGTACCCTCTTCTTTATCTTCTTTCTAATACTATATACCCTAAAGTCCTGTAGAGTAGCTAGCTATAGGCCCTTATTAGCTATTAGTACTCCTTTATACTATACTT